>CAJUYH010008129.1:0-16045 GCA_910591685.1 Galerucella tenella | reverse complement strand
AATTTAGCAATCTAATTAAGTCATACATTTAAAATGGCGCAATATTTTCTCATAAATAAGAGTATTGAAATTATAAAAAAGACTACATGTGTTGCTTAAGACAGATCTCCACCAACCGGACAAAATCAAAACAAAAAAATAACTTTGTCGGTTTCGACATAAGAAAAGCTCGAGTTTTCAAAAACACAGTCCAGCGAAGAGACCATAATATAACATCAAGTATCAAGTGAGATATAGCCATTCAGTATTTTTAATTCGTTAAATTGTTAAGAGAAAAATCAAATTCAATTTTTTGACCCACTGTGCTTCATTTTCGAAAAAAGTGAAGACTATTAACAAAAAAAAGTAGAACGTGTCACAGGACACACGGTAGGAACTTTAGTTCCTTTTAAGTTATGTAATACATCTGACGTTATAGATAAACAATTTGCATATTCTTTGGTGGTTGAGTAGTAAGCACACCAGACTCTCACGCGGTAGACCCGGGTTCGATTCACCGCGAGGAATTTTGTTTTATTGTTTATTAATAACGACAACAGGTAGACGTTTGAAATATTTAGCAGAATTTTCATTATTATAGATAATGGTACGGTACCCTTCATGAGGGAGTCCGACTGGCAACATCTACTTATAACAGCATCGTATATTTAAAAAAGGAAACCGTAGCATTATACAAATTGGACATTCAAGAACTGTACGTTTACCACAAAATTAGTGGAAACATAAAATTGAATTGTTAAATTTTTAATTTGAAGTTATATTACAGTTTATAGAAATTTTTATTTTCTAGATTTTTTCTTAAGTGGGTCGTAGAAAAAATATGCTGCTCGACTCGTGTGGATTGTCCATATCGCACTTGAACGATTGAGCACTCCGCCTACGGCGTCGTGCTCAAACTTCGTCATCGTGCGATATGGCCATCATATCCACACTAGTTGCACAAACTACTATTTCTATCAAAATATGCCCTTTTACATTTAAAAACAACCTGCCAAATGTCAAATCAATTTATCCATCCATTTGAAAGTTATCGAATTAAAACAAAACAAATTTTCAAAATTTCCACACCCTGTATTTCGAAAAGTAAATGTGCTAGACCAAAAAATCGCGCAAAAAAAATTAATGGAAATAATAGTTAAAATGTATTCGAACAAATTCAAGTAGATCATCTGCACTGCGAATTCCAGCTTTGCATAGAATTTCAATATAGCATCGGTGGTTCAGTGGTAGAATGCTCGCATTGCACGCGGGCGGCCCGGGTTCGAATCCCGGGGCAGGAGCATATTATTATTATGGATCGCTGCTTCGTAAGCGAGAGAGAGACTAAGGAGGCACAAGCACGCAAGCAAGGCACATAACGAAGCAATGTAACATAACGTAGCGTAACGTAACGCGTAACGGTCAGATCTTTTGCGTCGCGACCCCTGGTCGCTCAAACATAACCTGGCGTAAAGAACTAAAGTTCCAATAAAATTACATAACAACCATTTTGTTGCTAGGAATTAGACGGCATTTGACATCAATTGGATTAAAAATCTCTATTGAATTTAGAAACAGCATATGAACTCAATTGCATTACAAATTTGATTCATTTGCTAGATAAGGAGATGGAACTCATACGGAGAAATTGTTAAAACTCGTGCTCAAAATCTTCTATCTTAGTAGTTTGTTTTCCCACCTTAGCGTCGCCAAGAGTAGAACTATTTTTTTTTTCGATTTCCGGAAGCGTGGTGACATTTAATTGATCTTTTGTCAACGCTGAGATGCTTGGATTAGTGCTTTAAAACAGTAAATGATATGATATATACTTAATAGTGTACATGAACTAAAATATCATTAGTAAGTTGTGGCTATTGATTAAAAATATAATGGTTTTTTTATTGTTATTAAACAGAATGAATATTACATACACATGTTGAACCATTTGACTACTATGGTTACTGTTATTTTCAGATAATTATGACTGATCATAACAATGTCATCTCATCTCTATACTGCAATACAGTAGAAAAAATTGACCTTTGCCCTGACGTCATACCTACTAACCTCGCGCAATCGATCAATGAGACAAAAATGGCTACAATTACTTTGTCGTGTGCGTAAATACGTTGACTGCTTGTTTATCTTGTTCAGCCACCGTCTAAGAAGTGAGGTTAAGTTGGAAATATTAATTAAATGCGATACAGTACTTATCGTACGAAACTGTACTCATCGTGGAATAAAAATAATAAATTAGAGGTCTTGAAAAAAACCGATTTTATAGAATTTATCTGAATGCAAATGATGGAACGATTTGAACAAAACTCGATTTATCAAAATAATGACAGTTGTCATAAGAGGTCAAAATAAATTCTTATGAATACAACCGATTAATCGTTTTTGGTGCTATCTCTTTTCAACATTTGGAAGTAATAATTAGAGTTACATAAGAACGTATGTCATTGCTTGAAAGACAAGTGTATACTTTGGCAAGTTTATATGATGTGTTGCCACGTTTAACTATGAAAAAACTGAAGTGCTAACTATGTAGTGATAATAATTAATAGAAAAGGGTCTTTTTATTATTAACAATATTGAAAATATGATTGAACGTTAATTTTATAATGTGCTTGTTTCCTTGGATTTATTCTATTAACATAATTTTTTCAATTTATGAATATTTAAAGATGAATTTTCGACTTTTCCGAATTTGTTATGGGCCTTTCGAAGCTCTGGCAGCGTTGTACGAAAACCATAATGACCACACCCTCCGAATTACATAATTGGTGATTTGTATCGACTAGCTGACTTCTCATTGGCAAGCGCGTGCGTGAGATCTTCCCTCTCACTTCGTCAATTGACTGATATTGATTTATCCAGTGGCGTTGGTATTGTCAGTTACCTTTGTATTTTCAGTTTTACTTGGTAAAATAGGTACCGTACGCCATTTGTACGTTTGACAGATAGGCGCCATGTTTTTCCTCGCCTCTCACCGATGCCGCATAGCTCCAGATAAACTTGCCAAACTATACGTATATTGTATGATGTGTTTTTACTGTTAGTAGAAAAGGATGAGGTATATAAAGTTTGTGTTTACTACTGTTCATTGTTAGTGACGTCAGGGTAAAGGTCAATTTTTTCTACTGCATGTATGTTGGCAAATTTAAATGATCTGGTGCTAAATAACCTCACTTACATCACATACTGTCAACTGAGCCAATATAACCAATAAAACACCAAACCAAAACCAAAGTGTATGCAAGGCTGTTCTCGAGGCTGTTATTGTTCTGCAGTCAGATGTTTTTGGTATTGGATTTAAGCTGGCGGCAATGAAAATATTCGAAAAACGTCTTGAAAGAGAGAGAAGAATAATTGTGCTTAGTCAGCGATGGGCATGTGTTCAGTGCCCTCCATTTCAACCGCTGTTGCCAAATGTATTTATGTAAAAGTTATTCCCAATTTTTGTCGGCTACAATGTTAAATACCAAACCGAAAGCAGTGTATAGATTTTATTCATTGCAGATTGTAATTTGTCCAAATTTTTTCTTGAACCATATTATTTTATTTCTACTTGTGTTGATCTCACTTATTTTTCAAAAGTCAATAATATTACCAATCTGGATTTTCTACGGCGTTATCCCGTGTTAAAAGTCAAATGCAAAATAAGTTATTTATCCCTTAGTAAGTACCAAACATACTAAACTGGCAATGCTGCTTTTTGGTCGCTGGAGCTGATCACACGCCCAACGCTGACAACTCTTTCAGGTAGTTTTTATCATATTTTCCTTGTCGTACTTGTGTAGATCGTATGAGTAAAATAGACTTTTCGCGATCTGTATAGTCTCCATGTTTGGAATATTCAGTTGGAATAATTTACAATCTTTGACAAAGGTTGTTTTTGAAATGAAATGTAACAATATCCGGCGTGAGACTGTCCTGTGAATATGGTTCACTTTATAATATAATTGTATTTACCAATTAAAAAACCATTTTCATCCTACTATAAATAAAGCAGGCGTCATCCAAGCAACCTTTTAACTTAATATAAAATGTAAACCTTTTTAATTTAAAATTTCTGTGGTGCAATATGTCATAGATTTCCCACTGTGGGTTAGTAACATAGAAACACACCCCTTATTTATATAGGACAATATATTGTTTAACTTCAGGGCGTGTCCCTCAGTTACATAACAGGTCCACGACATAATACAAATATTTCACTAAATTCGGTATACCAAGTAAATTAGCGTGTTCTCTCTGGAATAAAACGTATATACAAGGAAGGACAGTGGCGTAGCAAAAAAATTATATTTTCAGTATTTTGTTTGATTTTTAATTCAACTCGTGGTCTATTATTACCGATTATTTTACTAAATATAGGGAAAAAAATTTTAATATGAATATTAAAAGGTCGCTCGAATATATCTAAAGTACTCATGAATTTAAAAAAATTATGAGCGACCTTTCCAATTTTAAACTTTGAACTGAAACATTCAGAAACTCATTTTTTTGGTCTGTAAAATTATACCGTGAGGAGAAAAAAATTGTAGCGGCCACTCCTCAAAAACTGTAATGGGCTCATTTACATATTTTTATTTTATTTAACCATTAGGAAGAGCATATAATTTTGAGGCTCTGTGCAAAAAATTAGACGTCAGCGAGACTCCTAAGTCGCCTAAAAAAATTATAAACATCAAACAGCGCTCCTCTCTGAATTTCAGGTGTGACGTCATCGCATATGAAATCTCTCCAGAGAGCGGATACCGCGCCGATCGGTTTTCGTTTAGATGACTACTTAGCTCAGTATTTTGCTAGCTTATATGCTTATTATTATACGTTTTAGCAAACTATAAACAGTGTGGTGTTTGTGAAATAAAAACCTTTAGAAATAATTTAAACTATTCGACACAATGGACCAGAACCAGAGTAAAAAAAGCTATAAATATTGTGCGGATCCAGAATGTAAAAGTACTACGATTAAAACATCTAATAAAACATTTATTTCTATTAATAAGGATGCAAAAAAACGGTTGCAATGGCAGAAAAACATAAACAGACTCAAAGAATTCACTGATAAGTCAACATACTTTATGTATTTTCAGGATTTCATTCTTCTTCAATCAGAATCGTTATAAATTACCTTATAAAATACGCTGTGAATCCATATTGAGAGGGTTATTGAAAACCACACGCTTGTATTAATCTAATTTTTTTTTAAATACGTAGATAATATTGTTCTTATAGCTTGTGGTTTTATTAATGTTTGAAATTATTTGATAAAATAATGTGTCAGCTCTTCACAAATTAAATTTTATTAAATACTGCTTTTTTCCAAAAAACAGGTAATCTTTTTCGGTAGATCAGCAACAAAACTGGCGTATATTATATGTTTCAAAAGAAATTATTTGATTTGATTCAGAGTCCGGATCAGCTCTAACAAATATCGCTTTTTTCACCAGTGAGGTGCATGTGCATTTGAATCTGATGTAAACATTTGGAACTAATATTACCTGCTTCATCTAAATTAATTTTTGTTTTGTTTTTTTCAACATTGGTGATTCAATTTCCTCTACACATTCATCATAAATAGCATTTTGGAGAAGCTCCTTTAATTGGGCAGTCTGCAGTTATCTCCGTAACTTTGTCCACCAGACCAGGAATAAAATAAAACATCTGGAATCACCCTGTATATCATTTGAGAGAGCATGCATTTATGAAAATATTGACATTTTCAATCATTCTGGCCGGAAAACAGCCAAAAACGATGTGTCACATAGTATAATATTACAATTTAGTAAATTTGTGTTTTTGATTCAAAAACTTCATGATTATTAGCAAGTCCACTTTTGGAAGATTTAATGAGTTTGCTTTTTTAAAATTAGGTCCACACATTTTATTTCATTAACACAAAAATTTTGTGAGTGATTAAAAATAAATAAATTCTACGCGATGCACGTTACAGTCAGAAGCGTAATGTTTGTGCACATTAACTTTCATATGTGGTGACGTCACAGTCATAGTCTTCGCCCCGCTACGGTATGCTTGTTTAATTGGTTGTATTAGGGGAACGACATATTCTATTGACATGAAATTTTCAGAATCATATTTTTATCCTTAGTACTTTGTTTTACGACAGTTAAAAATGATTTAAAAAATTTAGTAAACGAACCCATTTTTTTACACAAGACAAGAAGAAGAGTCTTCTTATTTTTAAAAAGTAAGTCGTCATGCCAAACCCAATCCGAAGCTTGTGAGATGTCCAAGAATGTGCCTGTGCAGTATTGCTTTGGGTCGAAGGCTGAATTTACTCAAATATAAAGTCGGTTCGTTCTCAAGAAAAACCGCACGAAGTAAAATCACGTAAATATTAAATGATCTAGTGAAGTGGATAAGGTTGAACGGGTTTTTCTTGATGAGACCGACCAGACTTTAGTAGCTTTTTGTTTAATAAATTTTATATCTGGATAATAGAAGAAGATAAAATGACTTGTAGTAGTTTCCACGTTAAAAAATTAAATGAAAAATATTTTTAGTGTCGCCAAAATTATTTTTTGAATAGTTGACATGTATGCAACTTATTTTATTCATTTTTTAATCAATGTTTTATTCACAGTAATATCATCTCTTTAACAGAAATTCATGACTACAACTAAACAAATTAGTAGATTTTTTTGAAATCTATTGTTTGCAGATAATAAATTTGAGAAGAAAATATTATAACCGTTTAGTAAGAACCTAGTTGTATACTGACATTTAAAAAGAAAACGTGTTGCTTCTCATGCCTTATTTTAATTCAATGCAATTATTTGCTGAATTATACATGAAGTAGATAGTCATTTTCGAAGTATAAATGTATACTTAACTATTTCTCAATTAAAATACCTATAATTAACGACATTACACAAGCATTGAACAGCTGATAAAGTAAAAAACTACAGTAATAATAATCTTATTTGGAAATACTTAATAATTTACTTGATCTTGTCAGACAGAGTATGAAAATCAAAAATAAAATAATAAACGTTAATAGTCTTGTAAAATTTTAAATAAAGACTATACAGAGAAAAATGTTACAGTCGAGCTACGTACTATTTTTTAGTTATTTTTTACACGATTGTCATTTGTATCTCGATGAATTTATTTTGGCATTTCCCAATCAGATGCCCAAATGCACAAACAGTGACCAGCCCCTGAAAAAACGTATTCTGTGTTAAAGTGTGTAGATTTAACAAAGTTGGAGACACGACATCAATCTACGCGATCGTTTCCAACCGATTCTTAATCCAGTGTCCCATTTGTCTTATTAAAAATATCTACTACCCACTATTTAAATTCTTGAAATAACCACCTAAAAGTCAAAATGGAACTATAACTGTATAGAATAACACATGGAAGCTCACATAGGAATAACCAGTCACTCAACAACAAACGAAACAAAAACGAGTTTAATATGTGATCAGTTGCCAATCAATCGGACGTTTTCGATGATGACTACCTGTACCTATTGTTCTCTATTTGTGTTATAGTTTTTTTCACGACACAAGAAACTGACCTGACCTGAGATGGGATAATAAGATGTAATGAAGCCATAAAAGTACGGCGGGTGTAATTTAGGCGCTAACCACCCTTCTTTACCTGTCTAACCAAGAAGGGTAGATAATCCGACATGTATTGTAGTTTGGGCCTGGGTTTTCTTGTTTTTTTTAGTTTTCTATTTCTTATTTTCTGATATTTTTATACATAGTTACACTTTGATCAACCGGGTTTGGGCCTGGGTTTTCATGTTTGTTTTAGTTTGAATAACTGGGTTTGGGCCTGGGTACTTCAGTCGGTTAGCGCCCAAAATACACATAGGATTAAAATGACCCATCGGTCTTGGCGCCTAGTTTACATGTTGTAAAAAGTGCATTAATCTTTTAGCGCCCAAATTACATCCGCCCATAAAAATATTAGCCATGACAGGGTCGGAATTTTTTTGTTGGCGAATATTAAATTATTACCTGAAAACTCTATGGGACTTTTGGGTCATCCTTATTATAAATACTTAGTACTTTTTCTTTTTCATCAAATATCCGAAAAGTTTTATGGTTTTATTGCATCTCCAGTCCAAGTCAAGCCAAGTCAGTTTCTTAGATTGTGAAAAGAACTATAACTCTACAGCAGACGCAATTGGGAAAAGTAAAATTCGATAGATGGCGCTCAGAAATGTTAATGTTATCTTAGCAACGACTAAAACAAATCAGCTGCCCTATAAGCCCTTTGATATTTAAGAGGTTTAATTTTGCTGTTTTAGTTATTTTCAGTGTGTGTTTTGTAAAAGAAAAAGCAAAAGTTTTTCTTTGGTTGTGCTTTAGTATTTTGTGTTGTTAAACTAAATTTTGACTCCTAATAATTTTTTGGAGTAATAGGTATGGTTGACATTTGTGAAAAGAAGAACAAGCGTTCAGTTTTAGGTCTGATTTCGTGTTTTACTTTATTTTTGATATAGTCATATCTACAAAAGTTGCAGGGAAGGTAGGTTTGTATTGAGTAATAATTTAAATCTTTAATACCGACTCAGGTATTTTCTCTTTGATCTGCAATGAAAACAAAAAATAGTATAACATAACTTCTTCCATAATATCTCTGATTATATAAAAATATTACCTCAGAAATGATGACAGTCGAGTTAAATAGAAAAACACAGTCTTAAACTTGTCACTGACATAAAATTAAACAAATAAAGTAAGAATTTACGGTAATTACGTTGACTTGCATGTAATACAAAAACAATGCAAAACGAATTCTTTTACTCGTTGCGACAGTTACAATTTTTTCCGCCAGAGGTCTCATTGAATTCTACTCCGGCCAATTGCAACGAATTCACTGTCTCCTCGTTCGTTATACCAGGGTATGGGCATTATAAACGTGATAGAATAGTGCCACCTAGAGAGTCCAAGCAGTACTTAAATTGGGAATAACTTCTACAGATAATAACCACATTTGGCAACAGACCAATCAGCACCACACAACGTTTTGGTAAAGGGGACTGAGAGAACAATTCTTCTCTCTCTCTCTTTCAAGTAGCGTTGTTCATATTATCCTTGTCGTACTTGTGTAAATCCAGCTAAGATTTTTCGCAATCTGTATGTATCATGGTGAAACTGCATTACATAGCACAGTCATGAACTAATAAAGTATAGTAATCAGATACAATAAATATATTAAAAGAGAAATACTTTATCAGATGTAATAGCCAAGCGTGAAAATTAACGAAAAAAAAAAAGAAGAACCGTCATTAACACCGTAGATAAGACCGACGCGTCAGTTTCTCACGGAGTACGTGATTTCGTTTTCCACTGAGTTGAATCGATGTGCCATTTCGATTATGGTGAAAAAGTGCATACGGCAAAGTTTTATCTATTTTAGGCCAGTCAAAAAATATAAAAAGTATTGTGGTTTGATTTTCCAAAAAGAATAATAAGTACACCACCAGGAACATACATAATTATTCATAAATACTCCGCTCCACCCTACAAACTATCAGTGCTCAATCTTGAGCGGGATTCAAATTAGCCAATCATCAGCTGCTCACCCCGTCCTCTTAACATTTAAGCCTGGCAAAATATAAAACTATGAAGAGACGAAATACAATGAAACTCCAAAACAAAGTACTTGGAAGATCTCTTTTACATGGGAATTGCCATCAAAGATCATGTCAGCTACGCAATCGGTGGGGCAAGGTAAGCCAGTGGACGACTAGTTCCTTTATGCATCCTTCTGGAAGTTCCTCTCAGAACCTCTGTTGCAAAACCTACGTTCTGCCAGGTGATGGTCAAGAAAGTACAGTAGTTCCTAGGCTAGTTTGGAATATTTTATTTCATCCCACATTTTTACAACTCAATGTTCATGCACTAGGACTGCTACTACTGCAGGTTCAAAAAGTTTTGGCTGCAAACTGGAGCTGAAAACGAAGTGATAATCCTGATGTGCGCTCCCATGGCCTAGAGAGACACAGCAGGCTCCTACCACAACAAGATTCAAAATTAATGGAAAATAGATCCAGAACAAGATTCTAAAGGCGGGTACTGACTAGAACGACTAGAACGACTTACGCGGAAAAATGATCAGATGAGGACGCTACGCACATACGTACGCGTCGTAGCAATTTTGCGCGCACAAACACGATCCGGCGGCTGTCGGTCTTTCTAGAAGATCAAAAGGTTTTCGTACGCATAACATGCTCAGTGTGGACGTAGTTGTCGTTGTGTTTTGTTGTTTGTCTTTAACAATATCACTGGAACGACAATTTAACGCGCACTAATTTTATGCTAAAAATAATTTTCGCGAACAACATATTTGCTTTTGTGTGCGCACGCAATTCGTGCGAGTGAAAATGCTTTAGTCAGTACCCGCCTTAAGAATTGTGGACACACACTCACTTCTGCAACTTACTGACTACACTGGAGAAGACTACAGAAGACATCCAAGACCAAGGAAGCAGCAGTCGAACTTCCGAAGAATCACGACAAGAAAACACGAAATAAGAGGATGCGACATACACTCACAACACAGGTGTCTAAAACTAATTAAACCAGTGGAAGAAAAGTGCACAGAAGAGAGAAGAAAACTGCCATCGTGATGAGATTGGGGCTCCTCGAGAAATATATCGCTCCTAGAGGGGTGCATTCAGGAAGGGAAGGGCTGGACAAATGTGTGCGTGTGTGTACTTCCAGTAAATCACCCAGTATCATGGAGAAAGGACGATAAAATCGACGGGAGATAACCGAAGAGATAACTCTCTTACAAGGTGACTTTTTTTCAAAAATTGGAGAACACCTTGTGACAAGGCAACACCTCGTGACAAGGCACGGGCGAGACTGGTTATAGTTTATTTAATTTGATAGTATTTAATAATCTCTTATTTAGGAGGAAAAAGAAAAAAAGGTCTTCACATAATAAATAAAAAACAATGGATGTATAATGAAAAACAAAAAGATGGATTTTTGTGAATTTGATCCTTTTTAAAAAAATTTAAATATTTCGCCACTGGTTCTACAGCAACTATTGACCATATGATATATTGCAATTGGCCAATTAATTCTATGATTGCCGGCAAAAGGAAGACGATATACTTTGAGACAAACTATACTGTATTGTAGAATTTTTTGAACAAACGTTCAAGCATTTTGTTTTTTTAAAATACGTTGTACATATAAGTTTAATTTGAAAGAATATTTATTAATCATGTGAACACGTTTACTTTAACACGCAGTTTGAATTTTAATACCTGGCCTAATATACCTAAGAAATTTTATCTATACCGGCCGGTACACCGGTAATAAACCGATGGCATTAGACATTCGCATACGCAACCACAAAGAACATTAGTAGGAAAAACATTCAGTCACGTCCCGACAAACTTCTGTTAACTACGGACGTGCCTGGGGATACCTAATCGCCTATTATTTTGTTTCTTTAGTCGGTTTTGGCCGCTTTAACAAGTGTTACAACAGTTTTGTCTGTTTGGTTTTCACGGGAATTTTATTCTTGACGATAATGTCAAAATTTTTCAATAGAATCAAAGGCCAGTTTATTTTATTAAATTTAATATGAATCCAGAGTCTTGGCTCCAAAGAATATCTATATTTATTTAAGCATCACGTTTGTCTAAAACCGTCATGAAGAAGATATGATTATTTTTTTCCACTACTAGCTGTGAAGTTGACAATTATTGCTTCGTCTAGTCAACTGATGAGTTGAACTTCTCTATTAGTGGTTAATAAATATTTCTATTATTAACCTAGGTCAATAATTGACAAATGGAAATATTTTGAGAGTTCAGGGATGTTCAACAAAAACTTAATTTTGTATACCTAGGAGATTGTCTGCTGCTTGCTTGCTGCTTGAAATTACCTATCAAGATAATATTATTTGAATAAAAATGCCATTACTTTAAAATTCGCGCTCAACCAAAAATGACTGATGACATAACGAGTACGTTCATAATATATCGAAAACTGACAGAGTACTTGTCAGTCAAACGACGGGGTAAACGCTTCTCGTGGTGCGTTTGTGAATTATTTTTAATGTTTGTCTTAAATTTGGCTAGCAGTGGAAAAAATTTTATATACACCATGGTGGTAAAGACATTTATATGCCTGGGGCTGTATTCTTGACTGTGGGAGTAGAGCTTTCCGAGAGAACACATATTTTGTCTTTATTTTGCCTGGCTACTCTGTCACTGCAGTGACAAAGACAAAATATCTGTCCTCTCGGGAATCTTCACTCCCTCAGTCAAGAATACACCCCCCGGCACCTTATTCCGCTCGGGGCATTTTTTGGCATAAACTCTCGTCATTCAGCCAGTTGCAATCGACCCCTTTGGATTTGAACAAATTTTGGTCAGAAGTTTTTTTTATCTGATAACGAAGTTCTGTAGAAGGAGAAAGATTGAAAGTAATGTTTTTCAAAAGCTATGCGAAATTCAAGACTATTTTTTCTGTTCCATAAACTTTTGTTTTCAATACCTCGAAAACTGATGCAATTAAAAAAATTACTTAGTGTCAGTTGTAAGAGGGATACTTGTGGCTATGAAAAAAAATTCCGAATTTTTTTTTTGAAAAATCTTGAATTTGTTGATTTTTCAATTGTTAAAAATAGTTAAAATTGACGATCGACAATAAACTCCAATTCTTTTGTATACAACCTTGTACTAATCGTGAATTTTGGAACTATTTTTCCTTTTTTTAAATATTAATTTTTGAAATTAAAAAAAAGGTTTTAAATTTTTTCCCTCTGCAGTACTTCGTTATAAGACAAAAAAATTTGTCCAAATCTATTTATTATTATTATTAATATTATTTTTTATTGTATTTGAAGAATATTGCAATTCTTATTACAAGAGGTTCATCTAACGCAAAGGCTCTTAAGTTTAATATATTTAGTATATACTTGACGAGGTTTGACTACCTGGTAAAATCATTGGGTCCAGAATATCAACCAATTCATTGAGTGTTTTTAAATCCAGAAACATATGATTTTCTCCGAGTCCATTATATATAAAGGAATTTGTCCAAATCTAAAGGGGTCAGTTCCAACTTTTAGTCGATTTGACCCAGGATTGAAGATAATTTCCCATTGGTACATGTTTGCATTACTTTAAAATATGATTCAAAACGCAATAATAAATTAATTAACCATTTGTCTAATATGTGAACTTTAAACTAATAATTCAATTAGTAAACTCTAAATATTGTAATACCAATATAAGAAGCAAATGATCGAAATCGACACCATCGTCATCGTCTAACCCCAATAGTCGATATCTCGATATATCTGGAGGACTGGTCGACAGAACTGGACAGCGACCTGTCCGACGAGATTCCACTCTCTTTTATTTCCTGTTCTCATCTCCTGTTATCTCTTAGTAAAACACGTTTCATTCATAACCGCCATTCATGGCGTTTGTATTTGCTAGAAGCAGGGGCGTATTTATTCAATAGGTTTTTCTTTTTAAGTTGGGAATAACAAAATATAATTAGATAATAAGATAATTACGAAAAATAACATAATTGGGTCTGGGTGTGTGATAGGCGTTTAGGGACACTGTAAATTGCAAACAATCCTTTAATTATTTGTTATCTTGAAGGGGCCGTTATCCCATAGGTGAATCCCACAGGAGATGGTGTAATTTTTGTAAAATTTAACTAATTATGGAAGCAAAATTAATAATTGGGATTCAAAACTGACTACTCCTAAACCAACTGGATGCAATCGGTAAAGTTGTATTGGTATGAGTTCCAAGTGCCTACCGAAATAAGGTACCAAGCTTAAGGCAAGTCACGGCGTCTAACAAAGGACATGGACAGCGAGGAGATCAGGTCCGATGCTGGGCCGATTAGTTTATTTGGTAAATGATATTTCAAGTTTAGAGGAAGAGCAGACACAAAGTATATCCTCTGCTGTATCCTCATCTACCAGAAAAAGAGAGTACGTCAGATCTTCTGTCAGTTCTTCATCTCAGGGTTGGGAAAAGTTTCAAGATCATTCTTGATTTGCTTACATTTTGTTTTCGATAAATACTGACAATCTCTAGTTTTGCTAAGCAGGCTCTAAAATTTTTTCATCTTCATCTTCATCATTAACTATTTATTAAGTAAAATTATAATACTTATATCAACAAACTGTCCGCCGCAGAATTGAATACTATGACTTTATCTTCAGCAAGTTAAAAATAAGTGGGATATGTGAACGTGTTGCGAAGAAACATGTTCGAAGAATATTAAAAAAGACGCCGTATACTAAGGTTTTGTTGTAGTAGCAATATATAAAATGCAAAGAAGGTGTATTATTTCTGCTCGGTTACTTCAGATAGGTAGTAAGTTTCAATCACATAGATTTATTATCGTTGAATTCACCTTTACATCTGATTCAAAGGTTTTAAATTGTATGTGTAGGTGGCTACAACAACATAAAAAGGAACCAAAATAAACAAAATAGCTGTGCATAAACTTATGTAAAACAAATCAAAATTTATTTTATTCAAGAATGGAAGGAATGTAAGCAAATTAAATACATAACTGATGAAAAGCAATAAACGCAAACCTTTAAAATTACTATAGACGGCCTTACCCAATGGTAAATTTTTGTACCATATTCCTTTCTCCCAATTTGGATGTTCTGTTGAAAATAATCTTGTTGTTGTTAGATAAGGATTGGATTCTCTTTTTTCAATAATTTTTAAAAATAAACGAACGGACACAAATTGTTGTTAGCATTATTTCTTACCAGCCACTTACTGCCAGATAAAGCTTTTGATCCTCCTTGTGTCGTTTTGGAAAATATTGGATTATATTCTACCCTGCCAGTAAAATTACCTTTATTATCATATCCTTTTTTAAAGTAATTAATATCACAATTAACAGCTTCATTTCCACGCCATGCTAATTCGAACGAACATAAATGAAAAAACTATTTTTGTAACCCATCAGGATTATCTTCAGAATAGCTTTTTACCATTTCCATTAATTCTTCTTTGGTAAACGCGTTAGAACTTCTTTTTCTGGTTTCAGGTTCAGCCTGAAACTTTTTACGTTTTGTATCCCTGGCCAATTTATAGCAAATTTATAAGTAATATCTTTAAATGGATCATTTTTGATGTTAAATTCTAGAAAATATTTTTCCTGAACCATTTGAGCAGTCGTATTCCAAAGTGTTTTCACACTAGCTTCAGTATAATCAGTTCCATCTCTTTTTTTCATGTTAAAACCATAATCTTCAAGAATTTTTGCTATAACTTTTTTAGAAGTATCCTTTTCTAACGTATAATTACGTGCATCCAGAAACATTCTAAACTGTTCCCACGCAGACTTTTTTGTCTTCATTGTATTTCGCGGTATACTTTGCTTAATTGTACTCTCTATTTCATTTATCGAATTATTTCCAAATCTTGTATTATTCATGTTAATAATACTTATTTAAATTTTTGAAACAGTTTTAAAAACTTTTAAACAGTTAAATAAATAAATAAACAGTTTCCTTAGAAACCACTAACAAAGATTTTATATTGAATTTTATCACAAGAATTTTATACACATAGATTTGATATATTAAACGTCAAAAAATTGCCGCGACAAGACAAAAAATTGCCAGTTCAAAACCTTCAAATTTTGTCAGTTATCAATTTACTCTAGTGAAATAGTCAACAAAATATGGTAAAAGTGACTGGGAATTTGGAATAAGAATAGCAACCTTCAAAAAAAAGGGGACAATAGGAATTGAGGAAATTACAGAAGCATCACGCTGTTAAGCATCCTATCTAATAAATACTCGCACCTTGGGGGACACTCTGACACAAATGCAAATTCAATAATTGTTCAGTTAACTCGTTGCTGACAACCAGTGTGCGCTTAAAAAATGGGTTTACAGAAATATCGAGAATTGCCAAACATTCTGTTACAGCAGATTGTTGAATGAATTTGAAAGTAAAGAAGTAGTTTGTAAAAATAGTTCAAATGAATTCAATTGGCCCATTCCTATTTTTTTTCTAAGGAGCCGTCCCTTCGCCGGTACCACTTCAGCCTCC
>CAJUYH010008128.1:9707-25754 GCA_910591685.1 Galerucella tenella | reverse complement strand
AAAGTAACAACAAACGCGTTTTATTAACAACATTTCCAAAATAAGCTAAAAAAAAGCGCTATCCCAATAAAAACCGTTCCTGGAACGTGCACTTCACTGGATTCCATTTCTAGTAGACTATCATATCGTTAGAATGTCATAAAATAAAATATTTCATTTCACATTTTACCAGAGGTGTGATCTACTATGAATTGACCTTAATAAAATTTGACAACAAAGTTTTGTAGTCTTAAACTTCAAAATATTATTGATTGTCTAGTTGTCATATTTTTTCGTTGTGTCAGATAGGGACCAAAAATTATTTTATTAATTTTATTACTAGTTAATCTTGACAACGGTAGCTGGAACGCTACCGAAACGTCGAAATAAAAAACATTATTGTGGTTTGATTCCCAAAAGAATAAGAGAAAAAAGTAAACAACAAAGTACAGACCTGACGAGAACTGTCAGTGGGGCATTAGAAAAAGACGTAAGACACATTAGAGAGATATTGCTTGTTTAAAAATGGTCTGCGGTAATTACGCTTGAGGTATTTTGACGTTTATTATCTGCGCGATTCACGTTTGTACGTCTCTAACGCCAATAACGTTAGCGCTTCGCGTAATTTACGACTACGTATACTATCGTTGAGTGTTATACGGCACATATAATTGCCCTGCGCAGTTGACAAAATAGAATAAACCGCATCAGATTTTTGAGGTTGAGGTTTTTGTTTAACACTGTGTTTATTGTTTAGATGGTGTTTAGTTTCTGTTGTAGTTTGCGTTTAAATATACAAATAGTACCTAAGGTTGTTTGGTTTTTGATTTTTTTTTCAATTATAAGCATACACAGAAAAAGACAGGTTATGTCACTTCCTACATAACGCAGCGCTACGGTATTAAATTATAGTGATGGCAATAGATCTTATTTCCAAATAAATTCTTAAAATAGCGCTACATAATTACCGCACCGTATGCGGTATTGCAATTGGCAATATCTCTCCATTGCCGCTACGAAAGGTACGTCTGCATCCTATTTTGAATGATGTAATTTCTCCCGATTGATAGGTCGCGCTTGCGCATAATCTTAACATCAACTAATCAAAATTTTCAAGTTTTCAATTAGAGTTAACGTTTGTAATATATTTAAACTGTTCATTATTGTTTGGATTGGGATTAATCACAGACCTGCCTTTTTTTTTCCATTTCTTCCAATGTAATGTGTTGGAAGAACATTGACAATCGATGACGCACACACTGCGGCAACCGGTCTTAGGTCATTTGTTATTATTCCAGACCTTGACTTTTTATGTATAACCTGTATATTTAATACTATCCATAACATGATTTTGTTACCAGTAGATTATCGATCATCAGTGTCAGTTACATGTAATTGGAAGAGGAGCGGGTAAACATACAATGCGGTTCCTCCCACCACCTCAAATTTAGTAGCCTAAGTGCGCATGCGTCCAAGTAGCCTTTAACCTTCTATTCGATGTGACTGAATGTGAGCTGATTAGCGCAGTTGGTAGGGTATTGAGCTTACATCTCAGGGGACCTAGGTTCGAAACCCGGTTAGGTGCTTGGTTTTTTTTTTATTTTCTATTTCTTATTTTTTTTATATTTTTATACATAGTTACACTTTGATTTGGGCCTGGGTTTTCTTGTTTTTTTTTTTTAGTTTTATATTTCTGATATTTACATATTTATTTCAATATTGGGTTAGGTGCTGGGTATTTTTGTTTTTTTTAGTTTTTTATTTTTTGATATTTCTATACATAGTTACACTTTGATCAACCGGTTTTGGGCCTGGGTTTTCTTGTTTTTTTTTTAGTTTTATATTTCTGATATTTACATATTTGTTATGTTACTACTAAATTTGGAAAAGTCTTGAGTCATGCGCAGTTGATAGAGCCCAATTGTATGTTTACTCGCTCCTATTGGAAGCATGTTTTAAATTATTTACTCTTTTTAAATAGAAACTTTTGAATTAATTTAATTTTTTTTTGTTCTAGGTAAGTACCTACAAACAATATACTTTTGTGTATGGCTGATTCGATTTGGTGAGTGAATTTAGTATCTTATAATATCAAAAGTGGAGTAAGCCAAATCAAATTATGTTGTGATTTGTTTTGTATTTGCATCGTTCACCGCTAGCTCAACTCTCAATGATATTTCAAGACTTCTCCTTAATAACGAAGTTTGTTGGTGGTTTTCCAAAACAAAAGATACACAACAACTTATCAAACTTTCTCTGTTGTTTGAAACTTTACTTAGTGACATTTGTTGGTTATAAATGAATGAAAGTTTATATTGAAATTGGTAGGAAAACATGCAACACATATAGATTTTGCGAAAAATCTTAGCTCGACATACTGTTTACACAAGTTCGACAAGGATAATATGAACAACACTACTTGAAAGAGAGAGAATTGTTCGCGTAGTTCCCTCCACCAAAACAGGAGGGCGTGTGTTCATTTCCCTTCTGTTTTAACCGCTGTTGCCAGAAGCGCTGATTAGTTTGTACAAATGATATACAGATTGCGAAAAGTCTACTCGCGACATACGATTTACACAAGTACGACAAGGGAAATATGAGAAAAACTTCTTGAAAGAGAGAGAAGAATAATTGGGCGCAGTCAGTGCCCCTCTATTTTAACCGCTGTTACCAAATGTACTTATCTGTAAAAGCTATTCCCAATTTTAGTCGGCAACAATGTTAAATACCAATAATAGAGTACACGCATACCTATTTCATATTTTGCTTTGATATTAATTTATAATAGTGAATATAATATCAAAAATTACTAACAATAGGAAATAAACCAGTTTGCATTGGAAATTACTCCCAAATTTTAAAATAAAATTCAAATTTCAATGCACTTACCGACCACAACCTGAGGATTTCCGAACGCTACCGATGATACGTGTGATGTCATATCTCTTGTGTTTACTTATGTCAATATGGCCGGTATTGCATTAGGTTATGTGTAGTTGTGTGTTTATATTGTATTTTAATCAACTATTAATTGCTTCATCGACGTAAAAATATCATTTATATGTTTGTTTGAGACCATTACGTGTTTGTGTATGCTTTTTTTATTTCTAAAAGTCAACGTAAAGTGGAAAGTGGTAATAAATATTCGATATTTCCGAGGATATTTTAAAACTTTTGGAAGAATATATTTTATTTACTAGTTCAGTGTTCAGTGACGATTCTGTCATATTTTGTGAGTAAAGAGATGGCTAGCGAAGGTTTTGTAAAAGCACAAACTGATAACTTGCCCAAATACTCATTTATGCTGCTTGAATTTATGAAGTCAAACAGCTGCTTCAATGCAGAGGAAATAAGAGGAGTTAAAGCATTATCGTAAGTACGATTTAAACTATGTTTCATTTATATAATATATACCAACCATATTTCGATGTGTGGTCGTGAGAAAATGATGTTTTTATGGTTGATTCCTAGACATATAGGTACATAACCTCAAACTATTTAAGAATAAAAATTACCAGCATAGAAGTAGGTACTTGCATTAAAATGGTCTTCACAAACAAAAGTAATGCCCTTCTCTAAAGTGTATTTTTGCTTGCGCCACCAGGTAAAGTAACAAATATTTTGTCCGGAGTTTTAATAGACGTTGATTTACACACTGGAACAATGCAATACTTGGAATACAAAGGTTTTTTTTCGGCTTCATCCATTTTTAAAGCTTTCAGAAACAAATTAGGTCACAAGAACTCAGAGCGTGATACACGAATAAGAACGTAAACAAATGACGTCACACCATGGGGCAGCCATCTTTATGACGTAAAGCGCGTTTTGGCGGACTTTCAAATTTTATGATTTTTAAAGTCGTTTTAAAAGTAAAGTTTATATTTTTTTGGAAAAAGAGGCATGTAAGGTGTTAGGAGACCTGATAAAGCGTCAATTCCCACCAATAGCAAAATTTATGCTTGTATCCTATTGTTGAATCGAAAGCATTGTATAGATTTTATTTACTGCAGACTGTAATTCTATACAACATAAATATAAAACACGAACAACCAATAAACACCGTTTTAAAATAACAGCGCTCGACGGGCGACGTCCCGTATAATATGCCAAATTAAATGCAAGTAAGGACGTAGCGACGTACTGTACCATCCAAGTCACCAGCGGCATCGGTGCTTTACGCGATAAATTCGAACGAGTGAAACATCTTATATTTTTATTCTGTAATCTTTGACCTATCGTATCACTTCTTTGATGTTTCGGTAGAAAACCGCCAAACTGCCGATCAAGCTCGTTGCGTTTCTTTGTATCAAATTTTGATACGTCACTTTGCAACGGATCCCCTATCCACTGATACGATACGGGCGGATGCAGCACGTGGATATCGGGCTTAAGGAGCTAAAAAATTAGGAAAAGACGTTCCAAACAGAGTCAGTTTCCAAAAATGGCTAACCCAAATCAACATTGGCCTTTTTCTTTTTACCGTAAACCAATTTAAATGCAATCAATAATAATAATTGCCGAGAAAAAGAAACAATTATTTATCTAAGACAGCATGAATCTAATCACAAAATCTCTGTTTGAATAATAATGAATTGATTGAATCAACGTTGGTTTTCCATCGAGAAGAACAAAACGGTATTGCTCCTTTACTACAATAGTCCTCAACCCAATTTTCTTAATTGAAACACTGATACAATCCTGTCGAAGAATTTCTCAACAGTTACGGCCATCGTCAAGTCGAGTTCGTTGGACCTTTTTATTCCTTTTTCCGTTCCGTGCGTATTGGTTTCAATAGAGATGGGAGGAATTCAATTGCAATACCGGTAATTTTGTTGTACTGTCGAAGAAACCTTTTTATTTTGAAGCTATTTTATCGTATATTGATGTTTTTAAAAGATACAGAATATGTATTATTATGTGAGTTATCCAAGTCTAATATACCAGGTGTACCGGAAAAATAGAACCCTATTAGACGGTAGATAAGTTTTAACAAAGTTAAGATCAAATAATGTGGAGGATTAGGACGTCAAGTTTAGTTCAAGATATGAGGTAATACAAACTCGGCACATGTCTCAGGTATACGAAATCAAAATAGCCAAGCTCGGCACATAAATAGTATTACCACCGTACACTAACCACCGACAAGTAAATTCACTTGCGTCGGAACGTTTGAAAATTTTGGTACATCTTTTCTCTGGCTCCTTACACGTCTGTTATCATAATACTAACACTTTCTCGAGTTAAACTAGCCAGTACTCGCCAGACGATAGGAGGGGTAAGGACATTTTCGATCACCCATAAATCGACGAAGTGAATTTACTTGTCGGTAGTTAGTGTACGGTGATATTACCTCCTTTTGCTTGCAAGAAATATATAAAGTGCTATTCAAAAGTCCCCTCCCCCACTCGTATCTTTTGAACGGCTACATTTACATTAATGAAATGAAGTGTTGTAAAATTCTCTACGAATGGTAACAGGTGACGAAATAGTAATAGATGACGTCACAGTACCACTCTGGCCAATACTTTTAAATAGGAGCTTGGGTCAAGTGATATCTCGTTTAAAAGGCATTGACATTGGCTACATAGCCATATTAATTTTGTTTGGGTTTAAACTAATTTTGACGAATAAATTAAATAAATACCAAAATTATTATTTCACATTTAAATATTGAAGATTTTTCAGTCCGCCTCTGGTTAGTTGTCAAGAAATTGACGTTTTTATTTAATAGTATTTGTTGCTTTGCAAATAGCTTAAATATTTAATTTTATTGTTGTTTAACGAGACGTTTAAGAGTTTACATAGGCAAAATGGTACGTACTCAAGCCGACAAAGTAGCAGCTATCTTAATAATTGGTGAATCTAGAAAGAATCTCCATGAAGCGGAACGTTTATTTAATGAGAGATACCCAGATCGCCCTATCTCGAGAACTTATTTGAGGGAGCTTCTTCACAAGTTTGAAGCAACAGGTAGTGTTCAAGATGCCAAACGATCTGGTCGACCAACATTTAGTGATGATAAAAAAATTGATATAGTTGCTGAAATGGTAGTAAACCCTACTTCATCTTCAACTAAAGTTGCGTCTATAATATGTGAAGTAAGTAAAAGTACAGTACAGAGAGTGTTGGCTTAAAATAAATTTCATCCATATACAAGTTAAAAATTGTGCACCGCCTTTCGAATGACGATCCCGACAGAAGACTGGAATTCTGTGAATGTATGACAAATAAAGTTAGTCAAAACCCACATTACACAAAAACAATTTGTTTTAGTGAGTACTTTTTGCCTTAATGGTTTTGTGAATACACAAAATGTAAGTTATTGGAGTGACACAAATCCTCACACCTTTCGTGAACAACATACCCAATTTCCAGAAAAAGTCAATGTTTGGGCAGGTATTTTGGGAAACCACATAGTTGGTCCTGTCTTCCTAAATTCAAATTTAAGCGGTGAAGTGTATCTGGAGATGTTACAAAATGCAATTGAGCCGTTAATTCTTGAAATTCTGGAAGATAATCCAGATGAATCCGGCCATCTGGAAATAACATTTCAACAAGATGGTGCTCCTGCACATTATTATGGTGCAGTAAGACGTTACCTGGATGAAGAATATCGAGGTAGATGGATCGGCCGGCGAGGTCCTATAGAATGGCCACCTCGGTCACCAGATCTGACACCATTAGATTTTTTTTTTAGGTCTACTTGAAATCCAAGGTTTATACTACGGCACCAGATAGCATTGGCGTTTTGAAAGAAATAATTATTGAAGAATGCAATGCAATTTCAGCTGACACATACGAACGAGTACGACAAGAGTTTACTAGCATGTATTACTGTCGGGAAGTAGACGAAGCACATTTCGAACACTTCCTATAAGAATCCATTGTTGATATTTGATTAATTCAATAAAAAAAAATAATTTCAATAATTTTTTGAACCCAAACAAAATTAATATGGCTATGTAGCCAATAACAATGCCTTTCAAACGAGATATCACTTGCCATAAGGTCCTATTTAAAATTATTGGCCAGAGTGGCACTGTGACGTCATCTATTACTATTACGTCACCTGTTACCATTCGTAGAAAAGTTTACAACACTTTATTTTCACCCTCCAAATTTTATTAATGTAAGTGTAGCCGTTCAAAAGATACGAGGGGGGAGTGGACTTTTGAATAGCACTGTATAGGTACGTAGGAGGAACATTTTGAAAATTATATTTACACTGTTACGCTATTTAATTAATTGCATAATAATACAATACATTTTGCAGTTTGGACAATTTACTATAATTTTAGAATGAACAAAATATGACGTTTATTAGTGGCTATATTTTTAAATTTATGGATTTCCGTAACACTGTTGTATTTAATGTTGATTTCAGCTTGTACTTTAGGAAGATCGTCTACAAAAATCAATAAAGAAATATGTGTTTGGTACATGTACATGGATGCATTAATACGGGAATGAAACTATTCTCAAGCATTGGTTTTATTTAAGAGGCAATGCGCTGTGTGCGCTCTCGCCAAAAAAGCTAAAATGTACTAAAAGACCCTGTAGAATGTGTATTTTTGTTGTTGTTGATTGAAACTTGATAGGTATTTACTCAATACATAAACTTGTATGAACAGAAATAGAAATTATTTCAAGATTTGCTTTAAATTTGAAAAATAAGTGATTTTTCCTTCAAACACATTTTTCTCCCTTATTAGTTAAGATAATACGTTCAAAATTTCAGGGTTTATATGAACCATTACAGTGAATAGACGATGCATATTATTTTTTGAAAAAAAAATTTCTGTGCTGTGAAATTTGAAATAAATTTTGTTAATATTTTATCAGTGCAGTAATAAATATGCATCGTCTCCGAAGCTACACACTAGTAATATACTGTCAAAATTTGAAATCATTATGTTGATTAATTAAAGAGAAAAATGTGATTGAAGGTGCGTAAGAATTTGAATTTTAATGCTACGGTCTGAAGCGACATCTTACGGAGTACAGTCTGTTGCAAATCACTGACCGTTTGTACAGAGTAACTATGTGTATCATTACTTACGTTCTGAATCATTACTATGCTGCACGAAATAGTGGACCAGATGTAAATCAACAAGCTTGTATGATACATGCCGTACAGTACGTAAAAGGAGAACTAGCTCGAGCGTCTTCTAGATACTAAATCCATATTTTGTTAAACGAAAACAATATAATATCTACTGTGGTATTACACAAAGCCTCTGTTTTCGAATAGTGTGTGTGTTGGCTTATCGAGTATCATTGTATCATTTATTTTTTTTATATTCTAGTAAACTTGGTTATCTATGTATTTATATCTTAAAAATTTTCATAATATGCTTTTTTGTATTTGTGTTAATGAATAAAAAAACTATTATAACTCAATCATATTTTCTACTTTTATTTTCTATTTTATTTAGTCATAATTGACTCTTAAATTACAAGTCAATAAATGAGAAGTGGGCACTTGAACAATATTATTATGATTTTCAATTTGAACACATTATAACAATAATGGCTACTATTTTTTCATAATAATATGAATATACCGTAAACAATTTAATAATAAAATAGTTACTTAGCCTCCGTACTACTGGACGAACTATGTCGCTTGCAAAATATCCATTTAACATTATTTCTGAAAATGCAAATGTTATCGCCTGCTCGTCTAACCCATCTGAAATAAGTTGTCCATCTTAGCAATCAAGACGTATGAGCGACGTTCGATATCTCTATTGATGTGGTCTACTGAATAGTACATGCTGCGTTCTACATTGTATTTTATAATAATTCAAACAAGTTTTGTTAAAGGTAATTTCGACAATAAATGGAAGATTACAGTTGGCTAATTGCTTTACATAAATCTTCGCTTTAAACTTATATTTTGCACAGAGTGTACTGACTGACTCTCGCCTTGTTTAACGCTTGGATTTTAATCAGAGTCTGTCCTCCTCCAAATTTCGAAGCTTTCCAATCTTACGCGGGTAAATCAGAGCGCATTGGCTCTTAATACAGGACAGGCATCAGCCCATATATGTGGTGGAAATTTCGAATTACCTGTCAATTAATTTTTCTAGACGGTAATCAGAAAATTTTTCAAGTTCTTTATCTACTTGCATAATTTCCTAAAGCTCAAAAAAATAAAAATCGTCAACGTCCTTTGGTTCCAAAAATAAAGACCAAAACAATAATAAAGCCACTTTTCAATCTCAGAATTTTTGTCTTGGTATTCTTTTGATAAACCTAGATTACGAATTTTTCTGTACCATGCTTGAGTTAAGTGGAATCGACGCAGTAACTTTAGCATTTGGATAAATTTCTAACACTGCATTATGAATAGATATCTCAAAATCTACTACTCATTCTTCTGGTACAACTTTGATTTTTATACATTCACAATACTCTTTAAATTTTTGATATGCAAAACTTATTTATGTTTTTCACTTTTGTCTTTTAATAAACAAAAATTAATAATGGCCGTTAAAAAAACATGTATCGTGAACATATGTGTGAAATATTCTGTGCAGTAAGAAAATATACCGTCCATACAAATAATTTTTGACTCCGGTACCTGCAACTACTTTATGCCGAGTTTTTAGTTATAAAAATATAATTTTAGATGCATTACCATTTACAGATTACGATGTGCCGAGTTTGACGCTGCCCCAAGATATATTCTTCTACTGACATTAATAATCGGTGTCGGCCGGTTTGCGCACCTTCCTGAAATCAAGCGTTTTGCGCTCCTACCTGAAATCGACCGTTTTGCACTCCTACCTGAAATCGACTGTTTTGCGCTCCTATAATTTCGCTCGTAAAGTACACCCTATCCTTTTATCTGAGGTCGGCCGGTTTGCGCTCCGTCTAGAATAGTATATTTCCGTAGAAATATGATATTCCGAGTATTTAAGCAGGTGGAAGAAAAAATAAATTTTAGTTTTTGATAAAGAGTGTCATAAATTTTGAATTGGTTAGGTTAGGGATTCTAATCTTTGCCAGTCCTAAGTCTGGAAAAAGTGCGAATAAAGGATTGTTTTCCAATAATACTCGGAGTATACTATGTCTACGAAAATATACTGGATCTAGAAGTTACTACTACTTATCGGTGAGCAAACCGGCCCACTTCAGGTAAAAGGGTAGATAGAGTTTACTTAAAGAGGGAAATTATAGGAGCGCAAAACGGCCGATTTAAGGTAGGTGGCGGTGCGCAAAACGGCCGATTTCAGGTAGGTGCGCAAAACGGTCGGGCGCATATCTCCCGGATTCAAATAATCCTCTAAATAACCCATCCACTTAAGCCTCATTATGGGCTAAAACTGAAACAATATTCTCATTTATCAGCTAATGGAATTTAATTGTATTTAAAATGCAAATATATGCGTGAATTTTAGAACGATCTACTAAAAAGAAATATCGAAAATACCGGAGATAGTAGTAGGCAAAAATATTAACTACCTGCAAAAAGCAAACCATTTGAGAAGAGAAGCAGGATGCTAGGGAAAGGATGCAGTGTATCAGCATACAGTCTTAGAAATTAGCTTTGATCAGATTCCTTGAAGGAATTTTAGGATATCTTTGGGCTTCAGTTCAGGCAAGTCTTCGTAATCAATCCAGTAGACTCCCAGGTGTTGTGCACATTCTGTAGAATTATGTATTTCGCAAGTATGTGAATGATGGGAAGCATCTTCAACTATACAGAATTTACATTCTCCTTGCTCCACCAGTAGGAGCTTCTTGCAATGGCCCTTCAAAAAGTCTTAAATTAATGTTGATATAACAAAAAAATGAAGTTCTCCAATGCCAACACACCTTTCCACACATAGCAAAGTCTTCCGTTTCCCAACAGAATCTTTCAGCCCCTCTCTTTGTTATTTCATCTGCTTTTTCGTCTATTTCTATACCAGAGCTTCCTGGACCCCGGGGGAAGATGTTGTTTATGTGGTTTGTCAAGTTTTCTTCGCATTCCCATACCATTATAGAGGGTTTTAAATGTGAAAATTATTTAGAAAATAACAAGCTCACAAAAAATCAAGGGAGGAACATTGAAGTGATCTAAAGGTAATATCAAGAGAAAACTGCAAAAAACAAGACCTGAAGACAAAAGGAGACGTAAAATAGATTTGGAATTGAACTTGTATTGGGGTGTTACGTATGGGTTACTGAGTGTAAGGTTGCGATAAGTTGACGTTAGGATTACCGTCGAGAAATTATATTGAGGCTTTAAAGCTGAAGTGGAGGAATTGTTGAAGAAAGATGTGCAGCTTTTTATTATTAGATTAAAGGAGAGATATAATCAATAGAGAGACATCAGAATGTATTGTGGATTATTTGTATCAATAAAAATGTCGAGAGTTGTTGATAGATTGCATCAGTCACACAAATATTGTTAAAAAAACAAGTTTTACTACAAAAACACAAAAACGACGGGATTAAGAGGGAAGGAATCGGTATAAAACCCTCAGGAGTTGCTTCAACAAGCTGCGCAAAGAGGCGTTAGAGAGATGAGTATAGCAGAAGTGTGACGATATTGAGCGGGAATTAATAACAGAAAAACTAGATTGGGGGATTGGAAAGGTTAAGGTACACTGTTTTATTATTTACAATCAAATTGTATTAGCTTTGAAGGATGTGTCATCTGTTCAAAAAATGGGATGTTTATTTTGCATAATGGGTGAAAAAATGGAAAGATGATTATAGTATAATTGCCCCGAAAGTTATTTTGCTGCAATAAAAAGTAAAATTGCTTATAAATACACTACTCAAAACAATTATCGCATATTTTGAAAACCCTGTACAAAAGACTTTATTCATAAAATTGGTAAACTATGATTTTTAGTACTAAAAACATAGATCTTTTTTATGCAAATTCCGGCAGATATGGGCTTTTATGTTGTTCGTTATTATTTATTCTGATGTGTTTCTGTATATAGTCTGTACAGAAAGTACAAGGAGTAATAAATCATTCATTCAAGTAGATTTCATAGACGTACCAAAATATATTTTAAGAGGGTATACCGTAAGGTACATTTTGTATTGAACGAATGAGTTGCAGCTATGCTAAAGAATATACGATGTAGGTCCGAGGTAACGGGATGTACTAATTTTAATAAAAAAAAGTGATAGAGGTACCTACATAAATTTTAGTAAGTTTGATAAAGAAAGGCAACACAGTTTATTCATAATAGAAAACAAACCAATCTGTAACAATAATTATTTTATATATTTTTGTATATATGTGTGTATAAATGCTGGATATACAGTTTCCAAATCTTGGCAAGATGAAAACATTAAAAGCGGAAGGCAGGCATTCGTGGAAGGTTTGTCGTTAGGTTTGCAGCCACCATCTGGAAAAGGAAAAAGACTTATCATTGTCCATGTTGGAAGTTCCGAAGGTTTTGTTTATGGTGGATTATTAACTTTTATTTCAAAACGCACGGAGGACTATCACGAAGATATGAATGGGGATGTCTTCGAGGAATGGTTTGTTCAAATGTTGGATCTGATTCCAAAAGGGGCTGTTATTGTTATGGACAACGCAAGTTACCATTCACGGTTACGAGAAGCATTGCCCACAAGTCGTTGGCGTAAAGCAGAGCTTTTGGAGTTTTGGTTAGAATTAATATGGGCTCAGGTAAAGGGGGAAGTTGGAAAAAAAATACTACTTTTAAAATAAACGATGTTGTGAATTTGTTTGAGAGTGCTGTAAGTCATGTTAGTAAGGAAAATTGGACAAACTGTATCGAGCATGTTATCAAAGTAGAGGCAAATATGTTGAAAATTGACAATATTTGTGATGATTTAATCGACCCTATTATTATTAATGTCAACAACGATTCTTCCTCTTCCGAGTCGGATATAGAATAAAATGTAAGTAATAAATGTATTTTTTTCCCAAAATACACACCACTGCATTGCGTTATTGCTTATTTGCTAATCCTTTAACAATGAAGAAACCCTAAATTTTGCTACAACTGAAACAAATACGGGGTCGATCTACCTGGTTTTTAGATTTACGGAAGAAATGTAATTTAAAGTAAGAGATTTATCAAAAATTTCATGGTGCTCCCTGTAAAGGTTTTGCATACTCAATTAGGGTTTATTACTCCTCGTACTTTCTGTACAGACTATAACTGCAAAATGCTAAACCTTTTACTTATCAATGGCACGAGTATTCGTTTAGTTGAACATAGACTTTCGTACGAAGTTATTAGTTGGATGAAATTAAAAATATGAATGATAACAACAGACGTCTTACTAGACATTTAACAGATGCTCAGGCACATACGGCTGTTACTCTGTCAGCTGAAGGATACAATCAAGTCCGAATTGCGCATATTTTAAATGTTACCCAGTCGTCAGTAAGTAGAGACTGAGGCATTCTCAAGACGTCCTGGCAAAGGCCGTAATACAACTGCAGCACAGGATCGATTTTTGCTTTTGCAAACTTTAAGAAACCGTTCAACTACAGCTATGAACTTACAAAATGCCCTAAGAAGAACTTACCAGGTTAGGATCAGTGATCAAACGGTTAGAAACAGATTGAGAGAATCTGACCTAAGGCCAAGACGACCAGCAACGGGACCACGACTCACCAGGCAACACCGCGTATGCAGATTAGCCTTCGCCAGTGAACACCTGAACTGGAGAGCAGCTGATTGGCACACGGTCTTGTTCACCGACGAGTCCAGATTTACTCTCTCAACAAATGACCGTCGTGTAAGGGTGTATAGAAGACCTGGAACCCGATGTGTACAGGGTAACATTCGTCAGTTGGATGCATACGGTGGAGGAGGCATTATGGTTTGGGGAGGAATAAACTTTCGTGGACGCATTGATCTCCACATTGTACAACACGGTACTTTGAATGCTGAAAGGTACATTAATGATATCCTTCAAGAGTTTGTGATTCCTTTTGCCCTTGTGACTAGGTTCTTGCAAGACAACGATATTGATGTCATGGATTGGCCAGCAAGGTCACCTGACTTAAATCCAGTTGAACATATGTGGGATGCACTTGGAAGAGCCGTTAGAGGAAGACCTGAAACTTTGGAACAATTGTCTGAAGCTCTCATAGAGGAATGGGATAGAATTCCCGAACCTTATGTTCAAAATTTAATTTTAAGTATGGGGAGGCGTTGCAGGGCAGTTGTAAGAGCTAGAGGGGGTAATACTGAATATTAATTAATGTAAAATTCATTATGGTCGACTAGTAATGTTAATTTTGTTCTTTGGTTTTAAGACAAATAAAACACTAAAAAATTAAAAGTTGCTTTATTTCGTTACATTTTATGTAAATTTTGCAATACTTCTTAAAATCCCTTAACACATGTCATTATTCGATTAGAAATATTTAAATCAATGTTATTTTTATTTGTTGATTAAATATAGACATTTAAGAAAATATGCGATAATTGTTTTGAGTAGTGTATTATCGGCAAAGGTGTTTTTTTATTTCAATGCGGCAATCCTGAAGATATAAACACAAAACAATGTAGATTAAACGTTTAAATATACCTAGTGCAATTTACCTACATTTCAGGGTGAATCTCATGAAAGTTAGTGCAGATATATATTCACATACCTACCATAAGTTTTAGTTCATTAACTATCCACTGAAAGAGTTATGGTAATTAAACTACATTTCAGACGTCGCAAGCCGTTATGATATAGCTTCTATATTTATAGAAACTATTAGTTTTAGAACAAAAATGTAGTGAGGAATGATGATGATAAAATTCTTGAATGTTAATTTATATAGATATTTTTCTTTAAGAAAAAAAATGAAATAAATTTACATGTATAAATATGAAATAGTAAATGGTGAAAGTTTTAAATACTTATTTATGTATGCTCAACAAAACACCCGAGCCATGTATAAAGTTTTTCTATCAGTTATAAAAATCTAAAACAATCACCATGTAAATTGCACATCTTAAAATAAATGCTTTTTGTATCTAATTGAAACCTTAACTTAAAATGTATCAATCATATTACAACAAATTTACTAATTAAAAAAAAAGAAACAGGAAAAAAGTGGCTGGATATAAATATGTTGTTTAATTTATTGTTCAACCAAAAGTTGCTCATAATTAGTACCATTAAATCATGGTTTCAGTGTTCGGTTGTCTGTATGTAATTTAATATACCATTAAGACAAGATTCGGGTACCCATGAAAGACCCTTTACAACTAACCGTAATGAAACTCGAAACCTACCTGAAATGTAGAGTTGGGAACTGATTATCTTCTTTCAGATCTTGTTACGAAATTTTAACGTTACTCATATATTATATTTTATTTTTATATCATTTCACTGCAATTATCCATATAATCGCATTAATTTAACGCTCTTTCTTCCTTCCACATCTTTTAACCTATTTTTTTTGCTCTCTCATAGTCTTTTTGGCAAAATCACTATGGTCAATTGAAAAGTCCAATAGTCCAGTCATTACGTCGGAAAAATCGGGAAATAAATGAAAATGAACCGAGAAAGCCAAATTTTGGATATTACGTGGGGGATGGCAAGAAAAGCTTAAGCTCAAATTGTCGACCAAAATAACCTTGTGCAATTTCCGCCATCTTGAAAAAACCCTTAAATTCAGTTTTTTCATTATAACTCGGTTCCCCGTTGAGATACGAAATTTTTTATGGAATACTTTTTTGTTGCTCTTCTCGCGATCTACAATTAAGGTCCCATGCATTTTTCACGTATCGATCGTCGTTATCGAGATATCGATCAAAAATATCAAAACTTTGGGGAGAATTTTTTTTTTCGCTATTTACTTTTTTCTGGTGAAAGATATCGAAAAATGTTTGAAATAAAACTTGTAGAGCGTGTCCAGACCTACAAATTAGTTTTTTTTATTTTTCATTTCCGACAAAAATTACGACCTCCAGCGCGCCACAAAGTCGGCCCCAGCGCGCCCGACGCGTCTCCATGGCGCATCATGGCGTCTCGCCATGGAGCACGTGACTATGCGACCGTTAGAGTTTGGGCGTGGGTAAGTTATAAAAGACCCTTTTTTCGTGTTCGTGCCGGAACATCTGCTCCTTA
>CAJUYH010008127.1:0-16048 GCA_910591685.1 Galerucella tenella | reverse complement strand
ATAAATTCTTGGATAAATTCCTCATAAACCCTTTCTATTCCCATTGGTACTGTTGATTATTATTCTACAATTGACATTTGTTTTTAAGAGTTCTTTTTATTCGAATATTATAATAAAATATTTGACAGTTCTACAATATAACCATAACCACTTTACATGTAGTTTATGCTCAGGGGCCATCCATAAAGTACGTCACACGAATTTTAGGACTTTTGAACCCCTCCCCCCGACCTTGTCACATTTTTATAACCCCCCCTCCTGATGTGACGTCGCACATTTTTTAAATTTCTGCATGCATTTAAAAATAATCAAGAGAAAACAGCTATTTTCATGTTTCACTTATTTTTATTAGGTACATAATAATCTAATAAAATGCTAAATTATTAATAAAAAATATAGATCAAGTTCGTAAATTTTCCAAGTTTTTAATTCACATCCAAACTTTGCGTTTCAGTATTCTAAATTTTAACATATGTCGTCACAAAACTATTGCCCCCTCATGCATCTTGTCACAGGATGTCACACTTCGGTGATACCCTCCCACCCCACTAACGTGTGACGTACTTTATGGATGACCCCTACCAACGATTATACACCCAAAGGATTGCTTATTCGCTTAAATCTTTCGTCGGTGAGTGGGAACTTGCTTACGTCACCAGTGGGCCTCGACCAATTTCAAATATATTGCAATCATTAATATTTTTCACTTTTTTCTTGTGTATTTGCAAAACATAAAAATATATTAATTTTTTTTTGGTGATATGTTATTTTAAAAAGTTATATTTAGTAGTATAAGTAGTTATAAAATATAAATTAACGATTGAAACAATAACATTGAATTGAAGAAACTTGCTTATAATTTATTTTGCACAGAAGGAGAATCAAATCTACGAGCTGTGTTTATGAGTTGATTGATGGGTAAACTCAGCATTATAATTTTTTTCTTGTGGGGGAAATAAAATGCACTATAAAAAATTCATTAATAAACAATTTTTTATATAACCTCTATCATCTCTTGTCGTACTCACACTTTTTCTCTCCAACCATTTTTTTTCTGGGATTGATAATTATTATTAAAAATCCTAATAATTGTTCGTTTACAAAGAAGGATTCATACAAGCAAAAATTAAAACATAGATTACTTTAAAACTAAAATTAAGAACATATAAAACCATGTAATGTAATGTAGAGGTTTATGCCAGAAACTGAGAAACTAAGGCATTCTTGTTAGTTTTAGCTTATATCTTAATTTCTAATTTTTTTTGCATGATAATCTACATTACATTACATGGTTCTCTGTTCTAAGTTTTAGTTTTGAATTAATTTTTATTTTTGCTTCCATGAATTCACTTTAGTATCTGAAATGTATACATTGAAACTCGAATCCAAAAATTTTGTATTTACACTGAAATAAGGTGCTTCGCATTTAAAGATTTTCTTGATTGACAATTTATTAAAGAAGTTTACTTACCACCTTTATTAATAAACAACACCTTCAAAATTGAAAAAACGGATAAAATAACGTCAAAACACGCTTTGTAAACACACGATTAACCATAAAATTGAAAAGGTTAGGTCCAGTGATGACGTATTCGTCCGACTTGAGCGAGGCGAACACAGATTTAAATGGAAATAAGCAATCCTGTAGGGTGTATAATCGTTGGGCCAATACATGTAAGATTGTAATAATCTATATTATGTAAGAGGTGACCTTGAAGTTGTTCAACTTTCAACTTAACATTGCACTTGTGCTCTAAATTGACCAGTGTCAACATTATTTGGGGTTTTTTGAAATTTGGCTCCAAATATACACCTGTGACTTCATACATGTCACGATAAGTATATCGTGATACATGTTACATCTTACATAAACGTAAACCAACTATTAGTGAGATTTTTCAAACAATGGTCAATTGTATGCAGTCTTTTATTAAGAATTCCAAAATCTAAAATGTCCTTTTCATATGAACACTTTGATATATAGCTAATATTCAAGAATTTATTTTATGGAAAGTAAACTGATTACATTGTATAATCCAGAAGTTCTTATATATCAATTCAAATCTGATTGTTTTTTCCGATAAACTTAAGGACATTTGTTTGGAATATTAAATAAATTAGTAAAACAAATTTCACGGAAAACGTTGCGCTAATATTAAATAAAGCAATACATTACTTAATACCCGCCACTGGCCGATCAACGCTCAAGGACGAGCTGTAAAATAAGAAAACTATATAAAAAGGATGCTACAATATTTATTGTGTATTAAAACAAAAATTAATTAGTTTTAAAACCTTTATCAGTTGAACAAAAATAATGAACAAGAAAGAAGAAGGTAATAAAAAATATTCTACGAAAATGAGTCTCATTGAGAAATAATATTACCTGGTCTGTCTTCCTCCTCATCACTGGTATATGAAGACATTCCACTAACTGCTCCTCTAGTTGATGTGGCTTGCATCAATTCTTGATCAGGAGCATTTCTATTTTCATACAAAAGTATATTCAAAGTTTCTTCATATATTCTTGCTTCTGGACATTCAACTTTTGTGTGTTTTTTATCTGTTGCATAAACAATTGAAGTACAACATACCTCAGATACCTAAAAAAAAGAGAATATTTTAAATTATGGTTAGGTAAAAATTAACAAAGTATATTATCCTACCAAAACACTATTGTCACTATTGGTAATAAATTATTAGATTTTGAATGTCAAACTTGAGAGAACATAATTAAAGTTCTTGTCATTAATAAGGAGAGTAGTGAAGAGTTAGTTTTTTAAATCCTTAGAAAGAAACTAGCATCAGCCAGTATAATTGCTAGATAATAATTACTTAAATATTTATAGAATTTACCTTTTTTCCATGCCCATAAAAAACCCAGCAGCAAATCTCACTTGTGCTAATAACATCTTTTAAAAATAGAACCCTATTACTGTACCAAAGGCTAAGTTTATCAAAAAGTTCAATATTTTTCAATAAATTGTCATCAGAAGCACTGGTGTAAGAATATTTATTGTTATGTCTGTTGATCAATAATTTAATAGCTGGTTTTGTAGTGGAACTTATTAAACTCTCTTCTTCTTTTTGAGATGTAATTAAGGGTACTCTACATGTAGGTTCTAGTTCTCCTCTTTCTTTTTTAGCTAATGCTTTGTTACAAGATTCAGCTAATTCAGCTATACAATAATACTTAGCCTCAGCTAAGAGTTCTACTATGTCTTTAGTTGATTCAGGAAGAGTTACACTTCCGTCTCTTAAAAAGTTTAAAATAGTCCCAAAATGCTTGCCACAACGATCAATTAGAATCCATCCTAAAACATTGATTATTAATACATTGATAGGATTATTCAATATTTGACCAAATTTTTGAGAATTTGATATCATAAACTTACCATCCGAGTCAGATAATACCTCCATTCTCCCACTGAACATGGCCCTAAGCATTGTATCATGTTTGGTTAGAGTTCCTATAGTTGTATAATGCAGACAACCCCCCACGTTAAGTTTAACGTATTGCGAAGGATTACCTTTTATAGTGGTTTTTCCAGACATGGTATCTATTTCAGAATTAAGCATTCAGGTAATTTTGGTATGACTTGTTACACTTTTTTATTACTTGATTTAGGAAATTGGACGTGACCTGTTATTTGCAAATAACTTCTAGGGGTTGCTGTTTAATTTAATTTTAGTTGAAGTGAATGGAAGTATACATTTTAAAACACCATTAACATTTTTCCATTTTTCACATTTTCATTTCCATTTTCCTAAGGTTAAGGTACTTCAACACCCCTACATTTACATTACTGATGTTAATATTGATTATTCGTTAACCAATAGCACACAAGTATATAAATGTCAAAGATTACAAGCATTGCAATGATTGGTGAATAATTTTGGCGTGTTTCGCTGTATATGAGCCATAGATAAAACGACAATGATAAAACATACATATGACCACGGTAACTGTCAGTTACCTACTAACCATAGGTGATTTGTGCTACTAACTGTTTACACCAATAACCAAAATTTAACTAATAAACTTGTTATTATTCTGTCTAATTTTTATTACAAAAAGAAGAAGGTAAGTGGGTTATCTATGGTCCAGAATGTCAATATTGACACCCGAGTCACCCGACAGACTGCTATTATTTATATTACGAAAATGTTATGGTGCTTAGTTAAAAATTGAAAGAAGTATATAATTTTGTGTGGTACGTAAATGCTACTGTGATATAATATATCTTACAGAAAATATGCAATTGAATAGAATTAATACATTATCCTAGAGCATAGCTAATCACATATTTTAATTATTTTATCTCCACATATTCATAATATATGTTCTTTAATCAGCACTGCAACTTCTGATCCATCATTTATTAGTTCTTTTATATATTCCAATAAAAGCAGTTAAAGAAATCTTATTATTATTATATTAAATAACTATAAAGATGGAATATGAAAACTTATATTTTATTCATTAATGATCAATGCTAGTTCTCTTGTATCACATAAAATAGTCACTCCTTTATTCTGAATATGCTTTATGCAACAAAAAAGTTTTTTCTAGATACCAATGATATGGATCGAACTGGTCAAACAGGATATATGATACTTAATGAAGATGGTGCAGTATTATCTTCTGCTGGAGACCTTGAAAATGATGAAAAATTTGCAAATTCCATAATGGGATTATTAAATCTCTCCTCACAAATAGATTTAAATGATACACCCAAAGAAGGTTTCAAGAAACTCTCAATTACCTACGAAGATCATTGTTACATCATTTGCTTATCCAATAGAAAATTTCACATAATCAAGAAAAAATTGCCTCACTTCTAAAAAGATTTTATATAACATAGACACAAATGAATGTTATACTATACCTAACCAAAATGAAGTTTATGCAGATGATTATTTTACTGGGTGGTATTTGTTTTTCATTGTATCAATTGTATAATCTGCTTTACAATTTTTAATTGTGAAAATCATTTAACAAACTGATTCTAATTACACTTTTGATACATTATCAACCCTAAAAGCAAATTACTTTAATTCTATAAACTGTGATTTTTAAATACATTGACAAGATAATTTGATCATAAATTCATATAAAATAGATTAAGACTAGTAGAAAAATATAAATTTTATCCTCATTCTAGTATATTTAGTGATCCTATTAAAATTCGGTATGTATTTTGTGTGCATTTCTCATTTTCTCTAAAAACCCCTCGGACTTTAATGTACATCTAAAAAATTGCAATAAAATGTAATATAACAAAATGTTAACAATTAGCCATATTAAATTATATCCAGATATTAATTCTATCAAAGTGCATTCCAAATAGTTTTGATATTGTACACTTTAAAATATATGTATTATAACTTATATTTGATGCTTTCTTTTAAATAACAATCCATTCATACAAAAAATTGGAAACAACGTATCTGCAGACATCAAACATTTCTGGAATTTAGTTGATGTTAAAAATAAGATATACAGTGTGGAACAGCCAATGACACGTCATGTAGGCTTCATTATTTCAAATGAAAGTCGTTTTCACCATCTAGTTTAATGTGAAAAACAAGTAGAATAAGGATATTGCTCAAGATCCAAACTTGCTACAGCGGACAGTCTTGTGATACTAAAACTACATGTTATATAGGTATTTCTCTTTTTATTTACATACATAAACATTGTTAATTTTATGAATAAATAAGTAATTTTCCTTCTACTCCTTAAATAAAAATATAAAATATTTGACTGTTAATCTATAGAGTAGTTATACATTTCATTTGATTGTTTTATATAATGAAATATATACAACTTCAGAATATCTATCACGTACCTAGATTACATTAGGCATTAAGAACCAACTTTAAATTTTTGATCAAAATAAAAAGCAATGCATCCCATTTCTGATCCATGTGACTTTATTTCAATAAAATTAAAATTTTTATTCTATTAATGGCTGTATGCACCGTTTATAAGACAACCCATTTAAATGAACTGGTTTAAATAGTTAAATGCAGGGACTTTTTTGTGCGAAAGACTTTCGTTGGTGACAATGCTTGACGTTATTTTTGAGTACGATCGTTTACGTGTTGTTATTTGAATTCCGAATAACATGTATTTCTTTAATAAAGCCTGTAGCAGTTTAAATAATTAGAATCAACAGCTTTTTCTTGACAGTCACCTCATCAAATATAATCGACCTTTTATGAGACGTTGACATAAGTTACCCAAGTGCCAAAAAGAACAGCTCCAATATTGGGCGTTTAATTTTGAACTGACTTTTATATAATAGATGATACATACCAACCCAGAATTATAAACGAGTTTAAGTTTAAACAGTGCATACCGACGGCCATAAGTAATTTATTTGTATCAATTGTCAAATACATCTACAATATTTTGTTACATGCATTTTAAACAATTTCATGTATCCAAATGTTTTGCATGATTTGGTCCAAACAAGGTCCCTGAAGTATAACTTTCAGCCAATCAGAAGCTCGAAAAAAATTAAAAGGTAATTTTTAGCGGAAAAGAAAAAACTTTTTCTACGGAATAAGGTAAAATCAATAATCAGGTACCTATAGGAACATTGCCCAAGGTAATTTGAGAACACGGCAGATATTGCATCAAGAATTCGGTATGTATTATTTCAACAGCTGAAAATACAGGTAATTTTTATATACAAACATAATATATATCTCTTCTGATGCCAAATAATAATAACGATATTCTTGAAGCTAAACTCTATATTGCATTAGAGAATAGAGTTATTTAATTAGACAATTTAGTATTTGTTGAATAGAACTTTAATGAATGACATTCGGCACAAAAGGACCTCAAAGTAGTAGAATCTTAAACACATCCTTTTAACAAAGTGGTACGCTTAACATTTTATCATAATTCGATGTTGTATTACTACATTTTTCAAAAAAACCGACCACTGTCACTAGGGTTTGTGTATTTGTCAGTAATTCTAAATCAGAGACAGAACGAACTTAAAGTAGGTATACATCCTCCACTCATGAGCACGCTCATGAGTGATGCATGGTGTAATAGAGAAGGTGTGTTACCGCGCACGACCAATCAAAAAAAACTTTTAAAACGCCGCCATATTGAAAAATCAGACAATCAGAAAATAGCGCGCAAAATCAAACGCTTGACAAATAAGTGAATTTGAAATGAAAACAAGAGACAAAATCTTTATTTAACAATAAAGATACTCAATTAATGTTCCAATAAAAACCGTTCCTGGAACGTGCACTTCACTGGTTCCATTTCTAGTAGACTAGCATATCGTTAGAATGTCATAAAATAATAGTTATTTATGTACCAAGGCAGTAAAGTGATTCTTTATCGGACGAGTCTGAAATTATGAGACGAGCGAAGCGAGGCGAGTCCGATAAAGACACTTTACTGACGTGGTGCATACAAAATTTTATCGCCAAAATTTTAATTGAGGGTACACCCTGAAGCATTATGTTAATTCCTGAAATCAAAGGAGTTCCAACAATAATTTGTTATAAATAAATCGCAAGAAAACTATTATGGAGCTGTAATAGGGAGAAGCGTGACACTGACAGATGATGATTTTGGAGTAATGTCAAAGTCAAAATACTTTATCTGCCGCATTTGCGGAAGTTTGTTTGTTTACTTCCGGAAATCAATCTGATAATTGACGGCTTTACTGACGGTTGGCGATAAAATATTTTATTTCACATTTTACCAGAGATGTGATCTAGTATGAATATATATATATTAAAAGTTTGATTTTAAGGTATAATAATAAGAAAATGATCAAATAATACAGAAAATAGAGCGTAGGATGGAGCTTCGTGCTGTAGCAAATTTATTAAATATAAACATTTAAACGCAAAAAGGATGAAGTTAACTTCTCTTTCTAATACATGTCCCCTTTTTTAATACAACTGTACATGATCTAAATATAAACTAAAAATATGTAAAGTAAAAATAAACAGTAAAGAAAATATTTGAAATTTGGGTCAATTCTATAAGAAGTGTTTAAAAATTAACAGTACTCCGTTAAATTTGACAAATTTTACAATATTATAAATGTTTTAATCTATGCATAGTCAAGATTATGATTCAAATTTTAACATGTCTGGTATCCAATAAAGAGTTTTCCGTTAATACTTTAAAACTTGATATGCATACAGACTAGCAAAAATGGGTTAGAAGATTGTCTTATTTTTAACTGTGTGTTAAAATTTAACATTTGCTTACAGAATTGCACCTATTGTCGGTTATCTAAAAATAATGTATTATAATTCTAATTAAGTCAAATATAACAAAAATATATGGCATATTATTGTTCAAAAAAATATTTATTTAAATTATTTATGGTCATTAACATACTATTTACTACATTATCAAGGACAATTTATATTTTAATATTAAAAAATAAAATGGTCGGTTTTTGTAAGTAATGATATTTTAAGATTCAGTTAAGAAAACAATGAACACTTTTGGGTACTTTTTATATACAGGGTGTCCCACGAGGTTTTGGCCAGTATATATCTCGAAAACTATTTGAACTACGATATTGAAATTTGGCAGTTATAAACCGTAGGTGGTATTAAAAATTTTAAGCAATCAACTAATCTGCTACAATGTCACATTTCGGGTCACGTGGTATCATTTTTAGAAATGTTGAAGGTCTCTCTTATACAAATTCGGCGATACCTATATTATTTTTGTGCTAGGTACTTTAGAAACGACAAATTAATTTTTATTTGAAAAACAACAACTCATTTTGCTCAGCGAGTAACGTCACATCTGAATGTGTATTTCCAAGACAGATGGATTGGGAGAAATGGTACAATACATTGGTCGGCTCGTTCACCAGATATAATCCCGTTAGATTTTTATCTTTGGGGATATTTAAAAGGATTAGTTTATGTTACAGCTCCTAATGATGTAGATGATTTAAAAACAGAATCAGAGCAGCCTGCCAATCTGTTACACCAGAAAGTATTGAAGCAGCATGCACAAGAAACTTACTCAGTAGATTTGAATGTTGCATTAATGAAGGTGGACATCAACTGTAGTAAAAGTGTTATTGTATTCCAGTTATTTGTTTTTTAGCTCTTTGTTTTTCAAATAAAAAACTTTATAAAAATTATTTTGTCGTTTCTAAGTAACTAACACAAAAAATAGGTATAGTAATAGTTAGTATAAGAGAGGCCTTTAGAGCAGTGGAACAATATACAGGTTGTCTCAATAAAATTTCTGAAAATTACACATTGTAGCAAAGTAACTGATTGCATAAAATGTGTAATACTACGTACGGTTTATAACTAGCAAATTTCAATATTGTAGTTCAAATAGTTCTCAAGATATATACTGGCCAAAACCTCGTATTATGTAATTGGTGATGAACATAATCACACATGTACACAACAAGTGATAACCGCCTTCCGAACTATTTTATTACATACATTGTTGCTAACGGTAACACAGATCACAACCTTTCAACACTTTATAGCACTTCTATAAAAAATTGACATAGTTCATTATGTAAAATTTGATTTTTATATAATTGGGATGTTGACTCAATTAAAATCTAATTTTAACGTAATGTGGTAGTTTATCTTTTTAAGGGATTTTACTAATTTAAATCTGTCTCAGGTCACGTGATAATGAGGGCGCGATAAAAGGAGCGATTGGGAGCAGGAGAAATTGTGTGGACCGGAAATTCGGGGAGGTGAACTACTTCTTGACGTAGGTGCTCACAGGGCATGGATCGAGAGTGGGTTACCTCCACAAGATTGGGAAAAAAGAAACTGGAGTGTGCGAGAGATGTGAAGTGGAGGATGATGTGGGACATCTGTTTAGATGTTGGAAGAACGAGGAAGTTTTGAAGAAGTTGGAAAATAAGCTGGGTGAGGCGGTGTATTGGGAAAATATGGTGGAGAGGGGCGAGAAGGAATGGATGGAAATAAGTGGCGTAGTAGAGAGCATGATTAGGGAAAGAGAAGGACTGGACATGGCATGTGAGAGGTAGGAGTGATAGAAGGGAAAAGACGACGGAGAGTTTGTGAGGGACCACCGCCCGTCTTGAAGCATGCTAGGGTAGTGATTCCAAGGCGGGAGTAACAGCGAGTTTGAGGTGGGTTTGGATGGTAGGCATCTCCGTGGGGATGAGTCCCAACACTGTCTGGGTAGAATGTTTTCTTAGTAATTTTTTCGCTTACGTTTATAACTTAAATTGTATCTTTTATATCAAGAATAACTATGAAAAAACTTACATCTCCTAATTAGAATAAAGTTACAGAAGAGAAAGGGGAGGTACTTGGACACTGACCCCGAGGCGAGGAGTAGAAAAGAGGATGCCGAAAATATTCTCAAGTAATGAGACAGACTTAAAATGCTGCATTCTACCAAAAACCACCAAAAATAAAACATGTAAAGGTCAACATCCCCATTGCAAAAAAACAGAAGATACAATTATTGCTAATAAGCGATGTGTTTAATTCAACATTAGTATTTTAAAATTACTTTAAAACAGCTACAATCATATCACAACAAATTCATTTGCATATTTTACATACAAAATACTGTGCTCCAAACGTGAGGATCGCTATTCACTTTACAAGAGATCTAATAACCCAATCAAACGACCACATAACACAACATATAATAAAAATGAATCAAAACTTTTTAATATCTTTACCAATTACTGATCTTAAGGATTGGAGATATCTACACATTCTATTACTCATTTTTTAAGCACATTTGGTTTCAATTTAAAAGTATTTAGCATTCGCAAAGTAAAATGATCCCCATCGCTTGTGAGAACTTAGGCAGTTTGCTCATGATAAAGTTTACAAACAAACAATCAATCTTTTGTGATGACAAGCCCATCAGACTCTTTCTCTATGTCCTTAGAAATATTCTGATTAGCTTGGTCATTTTCATATTCTACAAAATCGTCGAATAAACTAGGCCAAGCTTCATTATCATCATAGCAGCTTAAATCTTCACCTACATGATCGGCAAAATTAAGAAACATATTCCATGTATCTTTCGGTATACCCCGAATGATTTGGTGAGTTTCTAAAAAGTTTAGCCACCTATTGAGAATTGGAGGTTCCCTTATCGTAAAAACTAATTTCCACAGAATAATTGCCATGTCCGTGGGCAAGATTCGTTGACCTGAAGAGGAATCCAGTCCAAAACGGAAAGTGAAACGATACAAGTCTTTAAATTGTTCATAATTATGTTCAACTTCACTAACTAGTTCCGGTAATCGTAGCTGGACTGACTTTATTGAATCGGCGCGAATTGATTTGAGTCCATTTATAAATTCTGAGCGGGTGAAACAGCACATTTGCTCTGCGTTCAATTTCCATGCGAGTACTAATATCTTGAAATCATCAGGAGACACAGATAAATCTTGACAGAATTGTTCTATACCTGTAAGTTTTTAAAAAATTATAAAAAAAATCGAAAGATACAAAGCCTAACTATCCATCTAGTCTGTGGGAACCTTAGGTAGGCAATAAGTATCAGGCGACGTCACTTTTAACATAACCTAACCTTTTACAGCACTGGCTGTACTCTCAAGTTTATTTTATACATTAAAATATGCCATCTCCAAACAAATACATGAGATTGTAGTGGATTATATTTTATTAGCTATTGTTGTCTGGAATAATCTAATATCAACAACCATAAATCTTCAAATCAGAAATTAGTTCTACCATTGAGTGGGTTTTCCTTAATTGTAAATAATTTTAACCAAGTAGTTAAATATTTGTAATTATTGACCTTATCAGTAAATAATAATGATAGGATGCATTCAAACAAAAAAAAATTGCATTCAATAGCATATCTTACCTTCTTCAAGAATACAGTCATCACAACTATCCTTATATTGTTCAAAAAGACTAATTAACTTGGATTCGGAAGGTTTGCTTTCAGAGATACCCATGATCGGGGCGGACTTAGGTGGTCTTCGACTAGACGGATAAAGACGGCTAATAGCAGTTACTTCAGGAGGTGCTGACAAATTATTGCCATTACTTAGAATCGTTTCTGGAGGGGCAGTAGGAGCTGGAACATGACTCGGAGCTGGATACAGATGAGCTTCACTCATTTCTGGAATGAATTTATAACTCTCACAATTATATACAGTGATCCCAGTTTATGGTACTTTTAATAATTATTAGGTATATGATTGATTTAATATTTCACAAAATGGAGTGCCTTGTTTACAAATGAGTTAATGTTAATCTAAACTGCAAAATGCAGTTGTGTCTGAATGGCGGACAAATTTGAAATAGCATTACTATGAACAATATATCTGAAAAGCTTGTTGAATTAATAAGAATAACATTCAAGTGACTTGTGTCTGTAGTTATAAAACATAGTTTTAGTCAAACTTCTTCAAACACAACAAACAATTATTTATACATGTTAATATGTAGAAAATATTTACCTTCTTTATTTTTATGGTCGATCAAATCGTCCGGGGCCGTCTGCGGGGGCTCCTTGAAGCAAGTAAGGCAATTGCCCATTTGAGAGTCCCAAACTGTACCTCCTCCGTCCTGCTTTAGAATTACTTTGCATTGCCTGAAATATATTAAATGTTGCAAAACATACTAGTATGTCAATTTAACAGTGGCATGCAATTTGTGCTACTCAATATGTCTACCACTATGGGACAAACACGTTTTATAATGATTTTGTTATAATCTAATTATATAAGCTAATTCTGGACCAACAAAGATTGTAATTGATTGTTTAATCTTTCTACCCAATTTCCTTTATTGTACAGAGATGTTTCTTTAGTTGACAGATGAGACTTATAATTGCTAAGCACATGACTAGTCTCTACATTTTAACAGTAGTTCTTTGACAATACTATGTTCTTTTTTGTCACATGCCGAGTTCAAGAATAGGTCTCCTCTTGACTTAATTCCACAAGAATCACATGTAATTCATTTAGATCTACTTTCCATTTCAGTTTTCAAATATTTATCAATTTAGGTTTAGAATGTACACTTTTGTAGTTTTAAAAAAGAAGTAAATTAAGTATGAATTTGATTAGTTTACTTCGGAAACATAATTCTTCAAGCAATTATATAAAAATAACAAATATTTAAAAGTACCAAATTTTATCCTCTTTTTACACACAAAAACTGGTTATCTGTAGGAGATTAGGTGATTTGTTATGTATAAAAATTAACAATAAATAAGTCTTCTCTTGAAAGTAGCATTTCTAAAACAGAAAAATATGAAAATCATTTAAAACGTTCCGCATCAGGCTTTTCTACAACTGTCAACGTGTACTATATTATACATATCAAAATCTGTTATTACCAAAATATAAATCAATGGAAAATCTTACATGAAGTAGATGAACTCATGAAAAGTCAATATTATTAAGTTTTATACAAATATATTACCTCCGAAAATTCTTTCACAGGTTGATACCAATTCTTTAGTCAACTACGAATTATTGAATCAGAATAATATGGCACTATAGATAGTATACTTTTCATTGTTTGGTATTCAGTTTAGTAGGTAACTAAACTGTTTTGTCATATTGAAAATCATAACAAATTCAAATCATGTTAACGCTATGAAACTAGTTTTAGTTACTTTTATACAAAAAGCCATGATAAATTTGTTTATATTTGATAACCACTGTCCCCTAAGGAGCAGACAGAATGACCCGTCATCTGTCATTCACAGCACAACCCCGTCATGATTCTGACCACAGAGTACACCATATTCTGACAGTCAAGATATGTCAGTTCGAAACTGTGATCCGATATTATTTTCTGGAGTGAAAGTCCTGTGGACCACAAATACTGCACTTACCCATAGTTACCTAAAGACTTTTGGATAAGGTGATTTTCATAGAGAAATATAATATAATTTTTATTTTGTCTATGGTGATTTTCATATATTCGAAATAAAATGAGCTAAGCTGCAATTTTTTTCTTTGAAATGAGTATTTCTGAACGTACTCTAAATATATACCTACATGCAATTAAATAAAATGATATCAAAATAAATGTTTCTTTAAAATAATTATAAATTAAAATAAGTAACAAGGGTTTGAATAATTTTCTATTCTTCATAAAGTGATACATTTGTTATATGACTAGGTAAAATATAATACATGTTTATCAATCTAAGATAGGTAATGTCTAGTATAAAATAGAATTAAAAAAATACCTAAATGTACCTACTTCAACTTATATTTTTTTGGAAATAGTAGACAAAGATCAAAATGTGGAATGCTAAATTGGAAACTGTTGAAAGTCCATTGGAACAAAATGTTTCTTTATTGTTGCTTAACATTGATAACATTTGAAAATGGTCATATCATTTTACTTTAGATTCTGATCTTGTACTTCTTAGATTATATTTATCCTTATCAAGTAGACTATGACTTTTGATCTGTACTTTATTTTGACTAGCAGTACTTCTCGTAGCCACTAATTTAATAGAGTCACTTGAAGTATCTAACTCATTGAAATATTCTTTATGTAGTTCATTAGAAATATTCTTTACATATTTTAAAGATCCATTATTTTTAATGTTCTCATTAATACCATTTAAATATAATTTATCAATTCGATCAGTAGCTCTTGGTGAATTCTGAAGTATTTCTAAAATAGTCTCATTTTGTTCTTGGATTGAGCAAAGAATTTTGAATTGTCTTTTAGAATTATCTGTGAATACAACACTAAAATATAGTAATATTATTACAGAGGAGAGGATAAAACAATATCTAGAAGACCAAATATAGTTGTTAATTTTAGAAGACATATTTGAACTATCCTCATTAGAAATTAAAATATACATAAAACATATTAACCTCTCTAACAAATAGTTTATAAACAGCATAAGGAAAATTATCATTCGAGCTGAACTAGTTCTATATGAAGATGTTAAAATGAAAGCCATAATAATAGAGACTGTATAAAACAGTATCGAGTCAAACCAGGACATTTCACCTATAATCCAATTTTGTAAATCAGATACTGTTCGAGCCAATATGTTTAATATATCTTGATGTTCCTTGAAAGAAGCAAATAGATTTTCTAAAACATCCTCCAACACTTTTCCATGTTGTAGCATCTGTTCTTGTAACTTTAAACTTTCTCTCTGTGCTTCTAGAAGACCTTTCTGATTTTGAGCAGTTTCCTTTAGTTGTTTTCCAACAACCATTGTATTTTCAGCTATCATTTCTTGCCAGACATGCCCTTGTAGGAATCCACATATATTTTGTGTATGAGTGTAAAATTCTGTGTAGACATTGAAAGCTCGATCATTCATATTACTTATACATATTGCTCTCAGGTTATATTTTTTATCTGAATGGCAATTATATGTAACATGTCCAGACATAGCTAAAAAGCAGTTTGTAAGATGTAGTGCAATTTCACTTTGAATTTGTTCAGTAATATATTTACATCCCTTTTCTAAATATTCTAGGCCAGCTTTCCAACAAGATCCATATTGCGGTAATTTTCCTCTTTCTTGTAATAACTAAAATAACAATATATAACATTTGGAGACAATTTGAGAAAAATTTACCTGGTATTGTGATCTTCCCGACTCCTGAATATCATAGTCTTCAAATCCTTTTAATGTTTGAAAGCTAAATAAAAAGACATAAAATAAGTGCTTCAGCATTTTTCTATTTAAATCAAATTGTTCTCTGGTTAAAATTTCATAATTCGTTATTTGTTTTTATTCAACTTGAATTATAACGACTTATCAAATTACTTCTTTTTTTCTTCTAGATTCTCTGGTCTGTGTAACAGCCTCTTGTTACGATAGTATCCAGCCAGTTCCAGTTTTCTGATATTCTTGAATTGGATTAAATTCATAAAAAGCGTAATTTCCAATCTCCTACTAAAATAATTAAAATATTTTGCCAATGTTGATATTCTGATAATTAATCAATTAAAAAATAATTTATTTAATAGATGTACAAAAATAACAGCGGTGTGAAGACAGCAGCTAGACTTGGCAGCCTAAAGTTCCGAC
>CAJUYH010008126.1:835-16051 GCA_910591685.1 Galerucella tenella | reverse complement strand
GTGGGGGCGGAAGGGTGCAATGAACCATTATTTAAGTTTAAATTACAATAATTTGCCGGTAAGCCGCGATGTAATTTTGAAAATGTACCCAACCTGCGATTCAATCGTGACGTACTCATATATATATATATCGTTATATACGCAGTTGTTTAAATCCGTCTAATTGATTAGAGAAGCTTGGGAACAAGATAATCGCTAGTGCTTTGCTGTTGCAATGTTGTTGCGGTCTGCCGATATATTTCCAACCACTAGAACCTGCTGAGATTGAGTGAATAACAGAAAGAAAAAGAGAGAGGATTGTGAACAGAGATGAAGACAAAGATGCAGCCCCTGAAATGTCTTTTCTGTTTTTAACATTTTGCCGAATGCGCCGTTGAAGTTGTCTACTTTCTCGATACTTGGTTTTCTCTGTCATGTCAGGATAATAAATCCCACTGTCGTGGTAGATCGCGGAGGCCGACGGTGCAATGTGACGAGAACGATGACGATGACGAGTCGTTGTATATCCCATTAACGCCCAGCGCACGCTCAATGAAATTAATGTTTTTCAAACTCATTTCCTCGTTGCTTCAGGTTGACAACTCGGAAATATACTCTCTTTTCACTCGGCCACTCTTTCTGGGATATTTTACCAACTTTCCTTTCCTTTCATTGAGTGTATTTATGTGTACCTTGTAAAAAAAAACTTTATTTTTTATCAACTTGTTTCAATAAGAGAATAAAAATGTGTAGATGGAAATTATTATACTGTTCAAACTGTCGTTTCTCGATATTAAAAAATAGTAAAATTACAAATTTCCTAACAGTTCGGTAACAATATAACAGACAATATTCAAAATTCCCAATTTGTATACACAGAATATTTACTGTATATATAGAATTGAAATGAAAAATTTACTAAAGTTAGAATGCGATAAACAAGACGACTTCTTGTCGATATGGGGCACACACGCAACTCAACAATTTTATAGCTTGTTTACTATACGTACAGTCCCTTCATTGAATTTTTATGGCAGCACACGTTAGACGTACATTGGCTCGTATGCAATGTGTGTGAGTGCGATAAATTGCAATTTTCCCCGGTGATATATGCCAAATGGTCCATGATTTAATTGCTTTTCATAATACAAGTGGAAGGTCGCAATTGCAATTTATAAAAATTTTCATAAATTATTATTCATAAATAATTGGATGTTATTTACTTTGGAATATTTATATCATTAATGACTATTCAATGTTATTGATTGTTATAGGTCCACTGACACTATTCGATAACTCGTATATTATTTACATAAAAACATATATATATAAATCTGGTTACGTAGTATATATTTATTCAACGTCCAATCCGTATTAATGTGGAATATAATCGTGAAACCAACGATTTATAGCTCACGTGTAACAAGTTTTCTTGTTTATCTCATCAGCGGTATTGCGGTTGCGTGTGCGACTCAATCAACTTTTATCGTCCTCGTACATGTAGTACGACAAAATCGTTCGCCAATTTCAACAATATTTTCAGTTTCTATTGATGATAATCGCAATTTCATTGATAACATCACAGCAGGCCACCCGTATTTCGAAATATTTTAAATAACAATTAGTTTCATGAATTTCAATTATCTTATGCTGTTACATATTTTGATATAGTTAAATTTATACATCGCAAATACATAATTTTCATGACGATAAAACAATATTACTAGGACAAATAATAATGCAAAGCATTACTATTTGAGAGGTTTAGTTCAGCTAAGTATACATACGTTTATTTGTGGGTATGACCTTATATGTATGTATATCTCTGTATTTCTGTGGTTTTCGAATATTAATATCCGCGGGAGCTTCATCCCAAAGCTGATATTGCTAAGTCTAATTTCAGGAGTGAATGTGCTCTCATGTGGTGTTACTGTACCGGATATGCAATATGTATACTGTGCGCTGAGATTTGTGCTTGTGGTTGTGCATGCATCAGCTTTATGTTCGCATTGTGAATTCATTGAGACTATACACTCAAACACAATAGTATGGCAAAGGGGCAGATATCCATAGTTTCTCTTTTTCAAACGTATATTTCGTCAAATTCATTTATTTAATTATATATTCATTTATCACATGATAAAATCATGACATATTATTATTTTTTTTTCTTTTTATCTTTCAATATTAATCATTTTAATATAACGTGTCTATTGACGAAGCTGCTGTAAATATTATGGAAGTGTAAATGTATTGAGCAGGGCAGGAATGGGGCTACTGACCTCTTTCACGTGTCCGCAACACAGTCAAAAAACCGACCGGTTTGAAAATTCTCAGTGTGTGTATAAGGTGCGTATGTATATAAATATACGGGTATATTATTATCATAGTTGGAGATGTATAAAATGATATCTGTATGGAAATTTGGGTATATAGAAACGTTGTACTTATCGAAATTTCTCTTTTTTAGCCTTCAATAATAAAAAAAACGAACAATAATAATAATAATAACATATGCTGAATAAATTTTATATTTACATTAATTTTACTTTATTGGGAATCATTATTTTCACGTGAATGCCAACATACAATTACTTTAACGATATATTTTTCAATAGTTTTTAAGAATAATATTAATTCACGAAAATATGCTTAAAAACACAATAAAGGTTGAATTATTTAACTATTATTCCTATCAGTTTTTATCAGTGTGGAATTTACGAGCTTTATTTATCTGGTAGTCGGGTTATATAAATATAAATTTTATAATAAAGTTGCTCGGGCACGCGAATCAGTTTTATTTGTTCGAGTTTTTAAAGTCTATATTCTTTCAATATGGGTATTATATATATATATACATGTGTAGCTGTGTTTATCCATTGAATCTATCACGGTGACGTTGCGTGGAGACGGAGAAGAACGAATTGAACGTATTTCGCCCGTGACAGGAAGAAGGATCGTGGACTCGCGCGCGTGTCCTTCATGTGCCAACGCCTTGGACGATCGATTTATTTATCCTCAATGTATAAAGGCATGAAACCGTATACATAGACGTCTCTTCAGACATATCTTATAATTAGCAATTGAGACGTTAACTCCATTTTTCAAAATGTTGTTTGATTAAAATCAAGCAGGGGAAAAAAAAGAACATAAAAATAAATTGTATGAGTTAATTTCAAATCCACTTCAAGCGATTAAAATAAAATGGTAGACTAAAAATATATATTTATATATACATATATATATACAGTTGTGTAGTTTTACGTAAATTCGTTAAATTTTGTTGTGTTTTCCGTAATTCATTTGTTGGCAGTTGTAGTTCTTTCTATCAGTACTCCAATGCGCGGAGTTTTGATCGGGAAATCACGTCCAATCGGGAATTGCTGCAAAACTAATTACAACCGCTTGTTACTTCGTTTGTTACGGCTAAATTCGTGACTTGATTATTAAATGCCAGGAATAGAGACGAGTGCGAAAGTGCACTCTATACACTATACAATACTTTTTACGTTTTTCCTTTTGTTTTTATTTTTTTCATTGTATGTTCATCTTTTGTGTTAAAAGGAGTTTCGCCGAGTAACCATGACCCAATGACCGGCGTAAATCAGTGATCTGCTGATTCTACTATGCTCGTAAACTTGGCACCAACATTCGTTAGTCGTTACTTGGAATTGCCCGTGCCTACGTACAAAAGATATATATATATATATGTGTATTGGTATGTATGTTTGAAACGTATGCCGACACAAGGATCCACTTCAATTGAGATACATATCGATCTTTTCTCGCAGGACTCTTGCACACGCGCGCTGTAACTCGTAGATGTCCGATTGGACACTCCGATTTCTAGCAGAGCATACTTATATGGCTTCAAAGTTGTAATTTCAAATTTTTCAGCTTTGAACAACGGCAGGTATATATATAAACACCAATTGCGATCAGATAGTGGCGAACCAATTATATATAACTCGGCTTCATCTTCAAGTAGAAAAGCAATGATTATCAAATTGGTCACGGTGAAAATTATTCCCGGCTACGTATTGCCGTTATATTTAATTTTATAATAAGTATTTAATAAAAAATATTATTGTAGAGTAACTGATAAATTGTTCAAATTACGTGAATGGATTAGGAGAAAGAAAGGTGTATAATATGTGATGTCAAGTTTGTTTGATCCGTGAGAGTTCATGATGTAGCTTACATCGGTTATACTATAAGTTCCCCAATTCGGTTGAAGTGCTACTGCCATACAAAAGTAAAATGTAGTGAAGAAAAAAAAAATGTGTGAAAGAGAGAGGGATAACCTCACGAACTGACCTCGCAATGCAACGTGTCTCGTGACAGATGCGGAATTTCAAAAGATTACGTAAATCTCGTTTGCGGTGTAGGTTTGGCTGCATGGTGTGTATGATATCTTTGTATATGTGCATTCGTTTGTGAATAAGTATCTTACGAGTTGGAGAGTCTTGCATTCGAGGTACTTTGTTTGTCACGTCTCAAGTTGATTTTTCTTCAAGCAGCCTTGTGCTGCTTCTTACTGTATATACTAGGTGGTTATGACTTTGCCTCAAAAGTTTGAACTACATTGAGTTTGTGTCAGTTTGTATTCCTTGAAAACTGTCACGGGTGAATTCACTATAGATATATACACTTCTTACAAATGTGACAATTTACGATTGTTAGGTACTTCAGTTTGTGCATAAGTAACAATAGTTGTAGTCTGTACCATTCAAACACACACATACAGAGATATTTTGAAGATGCCGTTCGAAACGTGTCAAGTGCGCGAGGTAGCCGGAAGTTTACGAACATGTCTTTTCGACATGATTCAACTGTAATCATCAAACAATATATTTGAAAGTATACTTCAGTCATTACTTTATCAGGGGATTCGATACTTAATTCTTTCCATTAGAAAGTAGCGGAATTTTGTATCACTTTTTACCGTTGCTAGATTTTTCTTAAAATTCGTATATCGGTGTTGTTTACCTAGAGACAATGAGAAGAGGAAAAATTGGTATGTTATATACTTGTGGACTTTTCTATATAGCAGTTGTACGTTGGGCTTTACATTGCCATAAATTGTTGGTGAAAAATTTGAGCAAAAACATTGTTGGAATTGTGTGCATTTTCTTGGTCGAGAGGTATATTTAGGACAAAGAGGACTACCGAGTAGATAGAAGTATGAGTGAGTTAAAGAGAAATTCTTGCGCAAAGATCAGGTAGCAAATGGGCATGGAGTGAAGAGAGAGAAGACTTGTTTCCTTTTGTCATGTCCGCTAGGTAGACATATAACTCAAACAAAAAGCCGTCTGCAGCTTGGACGGAAGTATGTGATTAGGCTATCCCGCAAAAGGATAGTGTACGTTTGAACGTTTCGTTTTTCACCGCATGCGGTAATTTTACTTGTGAAGCTCGAGAAATCGGGTTTACGAACTGGTCCGTTTATGTGGACACAATGGAGAAATAGTTGTCGTTTGAATTAATACAACAACGAGGAGAATGGAAACAATGTGTGCGGTGTGACCATCATCAACTGTACAGAATAAATGAAATAGCTCTATCACGTTCTCATAATTACTTTCCACTTTCACCGTGTTTATTCAAATAATGCATTCAACTTTTATGTTCAATTATATCCTGGTTTCATAGCAATAATTAGTGAGTAAGCAATAGTAAAATCTATTTTATTTTTGAAATTCATATATTTTAAGCGTAAATCAATTGTTCAATGAAATAAATTGTTCGATTGATCTTCAGTTGGCTTTTTCTTTTACGCTATTTGCACTCGGAGTCCCACGGCATGTCTTCGCCTTTATATGTCTTAACTATTGCTATAGGGGGAGAATTCTTACGCAGCTGTCGTGATTTATTTCATTACCATCGGGTGTGTGGTCGTGCGGTGTACGCGGTGGGAGATATTTTATTTTCTATGTAGTGACCCCTTCGTATGGGCAAAAGTTGTGCGTTGTACATTTTGTGCAGCGAACATTCGACTGGGGTCGATGCTGTGTGTGATCGTTAAGTTCTTTCTCAATGTCAAGGATCAGGTGCGTGCGATTCATCGAGATACGATCATAATGCGCGCACGTACATACGCGTTCACGTTTTAGTAGTATGTGAATTGCCTGAAGGCCAAAAGATCCCGTTCGCATCTAATTAATTGCGAGTATAAATGTGACCTCTCTGTCTTCCTTTTTATTTCAATTTCTCTCTGTTTATCTCTTCGCAGCTTTTACGCATATATAACCTTTCTTTACTCATTTCATTAGCACGGATATATTTTTATCTGAGTTATCAATGTCTTCTTATTAATTTAAATTTCCAAGTTATCGTGGCAGCATAACTTTAAGTGGACTTACAAATTCTCTAATAATTAATGTACAGAATTTTTAAGTCTTCATTCAACTAGGAACGTGTTTTTATGGGATGCCAATGATTTTTCTCTGTTGGTTCGATTAGCATGAATATTATCAAGTGACCCAGTGCGCATTCTCCCATGAACAAGTTCACGGTGAAGAATCGGGTGAAGAGAGGAGGAGAAAGAAAGGTGGGACCAAGCCAGATATATTTTTCTCCCGGAACAAACATAGTACGTGCCTAGAAATTTGAATCACTATCGACAGTTTGGACTTTTCCAATTAGACCAAAGCAAGATTCATGACCGTGCGACTCGTGCAGATTTAGAACTTGTAGAGTTTCGTGCGTATTCATGCTTTTGCTGGAGAAGGTCGTTGATCTTAAAGATAAAGAATACATATATATTTATATATAAATGTTTTTGGCATTAATTCCAATAATTCTCCCACAATTAATATTGAAAAAAATCCAACACACTGTCTTGATGTGGAAAAAAATATAAATAATATTAACCTCCTTTTATATTACTTCATGTAAACAACTGAAAATTTCTTAAATTCGGAAATGTACAAAAAACATAATTTTTATATTGAATACAGACTAAACACATGGATTGAGAATTAATGTCTCGGTTAATATATATTGAGGAGCTGATAATGTTGAATTGAGGTCACGGTGAGTGAGGCGATCATTTCCGAGACGAGTAGAAAGAGAGCGAAGGGAAACGAGACAGTAACTTTCTCCAGTAATTGTCCTACTAACCGCGATCTTATTGAGTCGAAGAATTGTCTGTTTGTTTACAATTCAGACGAAATTTTGTTATTTTTATTGTTCAGTCTCATTCATGATCGTCACTACATTGTTGCACGTTCATGATTCACGATTCTTGCGGGTTATACTTCGTTTATCTCCTCATTTTCCACGGTAAACCCCTGTCGGCTTACTTTATATCTTCATTTTCACAACCGCAATTCACTCTTTTTCACGCCCGCATCCTTTCGTCTAATATATCCTTATTTTATCCACCTAACTATTCTCTGTACCGTGAAATAAGAGTATTATATGAAGAAAAAAAAAAGGAGAATGCATCCTTATGACTTCATAGACGAAATGCAGCGAGCTGTAAAATGTGTTTTGGCGTCCGTTTGTCGCAAATGATTTTTTTTTCCTTTGACCGTATTCTTTTTCTCGTTATTTTCTCATATCGTAGTCTCATTAAATATTTGTGGATGTCGTTCCGCGAACTTTTTCAAAACTTTCATGAAATATTTTTTAATTTCGAAACAAATGACTCATACGATTATGTGAAAACTTTTGATGATCTCATTTCGTTTTATGTATTTATCATAATATTTCACACAGTTGAAAAGAATTCTTTCACAAAACATTTTCTCATTGGACAGATGGTGGATAATTAGGTGTTGGGACAATGATACTTGCGAACAAAAAATCTTTTTACACATCTCGACAAATTCTACGTTTAACTCTTTGCTTTTGCGTTATACCGACTCCATTGCCGCGCTTTTCATTTATTCCTAGTGTATAGTACACTGTTGGACACAGTAAACGTAGAGGTAGATGAAGATGAAAGAACACAAAAAAAATCCAACAAGATACAGTGTAATTTAAGTAGACGGGGTAGTGTGTTCCCTTTTTTCCTTTCTCGCTGTTCTTCCGGAAGTAGGTAGAGTTCAGCCAGCAGCATTTAGTTCACTAGTGGTGGCTGCATCTTGTAATCGCTGTCCTTTGGCCACCCGACTATTGTGCCGCAGCCACCAAACAACCGGGACAGGTTTATGAGGGTCGGCCGTCTATATTTCTATGTGTGCGTCTGTTTGTGAGTAGATTACTGTCATCATTACATGTAAAGTGCAATGACCCATACTTTTTCTTCCACATTTTCACAAGAATATAGAAACGTAGAATTAGCAGAAGAATAAATTGCTCAAGATAACACTGCTTGACGCTCTCATTTTTCTTTCTTCAATACATTCTGCGAACATTTTTTTATCTTCAAAGCTGCGTGACATTGAAAAAATTTGAAGAGAATATTTTCTCATGTCCGAGTTGCGAGCTACTATTATTATACAATCCACTTCTGAGAAAGAATTCTGAAACTGATGAGAGTTAACAGGCATGATACATAGATGTAATTATAAGATATAAGATTCTCAATTATGAGTGGATAAATAAAAATGGCAAAGAAAATATAAAAAGTGAGGGAAACTTTAGAAAAGTTCTTCGTTGCTTACATTCAACAGAATATTTTTGATTTTGAACCAAGCCGAGACACGAAGTTTCTTCTTGTTGGTCAGAATAAGCGAGCAAACACCTGCTCGGATTCTCGACGAAATGTGTTCTTATCCTATTTTGCTGTTCGGTTAGACGCCGCACAAATTTACTAAATAAAACGAAGAAAGATCGAAAGAGAAAAGAAGTATTAACGTCCACGACATGGAGAAAAAAATTTCACACTTTTCCACATAAGATTTTGTTTTACTCTTGTTGCACCACTGTCTGTTATGCCAATGAAGGTTTGCTAATTGATCTCGGAAAATTCATTGAATCATTTTGTGTACATATAATATAATGTTATATCAAACTTGAAATATCTTGTTATATGAATATTACATTTGGGGTTTCCAATCACGAAATCATGAGCAAGAGATATATTGCCTGATATTTCACTGAATAACCACAATTCCCAATTGCAGCATTTGCGGTTGTTTCCTAATGGATACGAAACGTCAATTTGGTGTTGGGATTTTATAATATGTACACTCGTGTGCAATAACAAACTACGCAACTGATTGATTTAATTGAAGTATTCGTGTTGGAATATATTAATAATTGGATTGGTTTATTAGCGAATATAACTACTACAATAAATAATAAATTGGTAATCCAGATATCCAGAAGGGCATAGCGTGATAAAGTAGTGCAGTAGTTATTTTATTTGAAAGGCTTGTTAGGAAGTAAATTGGATTCTTTCTCAAAAAAAAAAAGAAAAAGAAAGAAAAATAAAAAAAAAATTATTTTCGTATCTGATCCGGAACGACCAGACATAAACTCAATTCAGCTACCATATAAAATAGAACCCACTTGCGATCTCCTTGACTAAATGTATTAGTTTCGCCTGGCGATATTATGTAACTCCAAGAATGAGTGTCTGGAGAAGTGAATGATACCGATGTAGAATTCTGGTGTTGAGGTCTTAAACTTGCATTCCACCATCTCTCATTGATTTCTTTGTACTATTGAACGATAAGTTACATTTCCTTCATGCAAATTTTTCGAGTAAATATACACAATTGATGCACATTTTTGCTGCATTCAGGATGTATACGTACTTCATTTTTTTTTCTGTCATTTACAAGAAAGTAATAAGGTCTTCATGAGTTTCTCGGCAATCCTAAGTCTCAGATAAGTCGTGCTAAAACGTTGGTGAATATGAAGGGGAAGCTTTATGCTACAGAAGTAGAAGAAGAATAACAAAACACGGCGGAAGAAGTATGCGCACATATATACACGCAAGCAAGTTTTCGAAGCGAGCACACTCCTTGCATAAGGAGAAATGTTGCATACTCATCGCAGGGCGGGGCCTAGCGTGCTATCGGTCGAGGTCATCTCTAATTACACGAGGTCATGGTAGGAATTGTGGCACCCTTACCCTTTTCCTCTGACCTAGGCTCTTCATATTATTCAACCAAGTATATTGGTATGAAAGCGTGTGCGAGAAATTGCCAACGAAATGTATTCTGACAGAATGAGGAATATATGGACGAAGTGAAAATAGTTCCTCGTCATTTCAACAACCCAACCGTGGCTTGATGTCGCCTGAATATATGAATGCATCTATTTGCATAACGTACACGGTTTACATATGCTTGTAACCCAGAGAATTTCATATCATTGCGTTTATACCATGTGAATTTTCTCTTAATATACAATATATACTGTAGAGTTTGCTGGATTTCAGCATCCAAAATTTCATTGACTAATCATTGCCCAATTTAAATGATCAATGGCGATGATTGTCCTATCGAATATACCAACAGAGAAATAGAGCGAACGATCGTGAGCTTCAACGGGATGTTGGGCTTTTGTATTAACAATCAATTTTCTGTGGAATTTCATAAACCAGAGATACCGAGCATACATTATACTGCTTTTATTTCAACTTCATATGAATTTTTGCCTGCTACATCATTCGTGATATTTCACCATATAAATGCATATATGATTATGATAGCGAATTAATTGATTGATGAGAAGTTGTTTGAAAAACGACATGTGTGATATTGTTTTTATATAGTTAACTGTGTTTATTATTTTTTTTTTTTCACTTGTCATATGTTTTGGTAATTCAAAAATTCCTCATTATTTATTTTTTGTTTGCTCTTTTCAGGTGAGTGGCAAGTTTTTATATGGGAACGATGATGGAATGGGTTTGAAGAGATGGACAAAATACTGTTGAGTGGAGGGGTGAGTAATGGAAATGTATTTTCGATGGTATTGTATAGAGATATGGGTATATATGGCAAAGTCAGATTTCATTTAGAAGTCTAATGGAGTATTAGAAACATTATGACATATGAATATTTTGGTTCAGTCACAAAGCCGTGTCCATAGAAGTTGTTCTTTGAAGATAATGGAGACGAGTTCGAGTAATAATACAGCTACAAGTATTGATAATGTTTCCAGTATAACATTATCAAATTCGCAATTTAGTTTCGGAATTCTGTGTATGCACCAACCTCTTTATATCAATCAAATTAATGGAGTAACTTTTAATGCAATACGTTTCATCATTATATGCACAAATTATAAAGTTAGTTTAGTAAACACCAATATAATTAACAGAATATTGTCGTCTTTTATTAAGAAATGGATGATACAATCACTTTGCCGGGAATGAGAATAACTTAAAAACCTTTCAGAACCTTGATAGTGACTTTTCTGTCTTTCTTCTTTATTTTTTTGTTCATGTTTTTCGTCTTATTCTTTTGGACTGCCAGGCACCTGGTGAGCTCGAATGACGTGCGGCCAAAGCGTGAGTCGATTAAAAGTTTTTTCTCTTTTTATACACTATTCTTTTTTGTATTTTTCTTTTTTCTCTCTCGTCGTTGTAGACATCGTCGACGATGTCGCCTTTCAGCTAGAGACTGAGAGCATTTTTCCATCAAGCGTTACGCGATGGTACAGTGAGAGACACAAAGGGTGAGAGAGAGAGTGAAAGATCAGTGGTGAGAAAATTTATGCGCGTCATACTGTTCGCTGTAAATTTGGGTAGAAACTTTCCTCATAGTATAACGGAGTGAATTGTTGTTTCCAGTTTCATACATACATGTGAAGTTAGGGTGAAATACGAAAAGATATAAAAAATCATGGTGTTCACTTACGCATATATATACATATATATATATATATTGATGTACAGAGTTCGAAACTAAGGGAAGGACTATTAGTAAATGAAGTGAGTAAGCAAAATTGTTCGCTTCAATTCTCAGTCACGTTTTTATCGGAACACCTTTCTCTTCGTTTTATCCCTGTGTTTACAGACATTGTAGGAATTTCAAGCGACTATAAGAGGGAACTCGAGGACGTTGACATAGCGGTATTTCGGCGAGAGGCATCTCGTCTCTTTGTGCAGAATATGACCCTCACACTCGTTCTTTCTGTATATGTCTGTCTCATCGTCACACATATTTTTGTTACCTTACATATATAGTATACACATGTATGTATACACACGTTTTGCTTCTACACTTCGTTCTTATGTCTTGCAAAAACGTGAACATAAACAGAGAAGGGAGAAGTAAAAAAATAAACGGAAAAAATAAAAAAAAAAAAATTGTCCACGACAATAGCAAACAACGGACGTCCGTGTTTCGACTGTCAAATAGCGCGAAATGTTTTACGCATCCTTGGGTAATATGCAGGCGCAATTCCGAATGCCAACACGCTCATCGGCGCGGCGGAACGTTTTGATATGTGTCCAACCTGTTCTAGCTATTTTTCTCTTTCTCTTTTGCTTTCTGTTTGTCGCTATCTCTCACTCTTCCACTCTCACTCCCTCTCTCTCTGTTAGGTCACTCGTCGCGCATTGCTTGCATCACAAACATCGGAGTGATGAGTGCGTGCTCAGGTTATGCACAATATATTTCTTATACTCGCGCTGACAACATCAAAAGTCAAAATTTGTGATATTCATATTGAGATTTGACAGTAGAAGAATAGCGCTTTAAGAAAAGTCATTATTGAAAACGTAAACAGAAAATAGAGCGTGGATAGAATTATTTTTCTTCTTCTCTTTTAAACCATATAATTTCTAGATAGTATTAAATGAAAAGCACACACGTGAATTTATAACGCGTCTACTTTCATATGTATTGGAAATTCGTCTGGCATATTTCATTGAACATACACGAATCCTCGTCATTTCTTTCGATTATTTTTTTTTTACATCTATACTATTCATTTTGTTTTTTTTTCTGGCGTTTTTCCAATCAAATATCGCAACCACAGATGGTATACGAGTTGGAAATGCATCTGCCATTCATCACATTTTTCATACAATATTCTATTAGCAAAACGGCTCTCGTTACTTATTTTTATATTTATTCCTTTATTTCACTTCAATTTTCCTACTATTTGCAGTCACCTTCTATTACGATATTTAGTGTGAATCGTATCAATATAATCAAATGTAGTTCGATCGCATTACATTATATTATTATATACACGATTGATAAAAGAAAAAGGACCAGAACAATATTTTTTTTAAGTAATTCAATATCGGGCTCGAGCATGAAAAAACTATTTAAACAATTAAATTGCTGTTATTCTTAATTCTTTCACATGAATAAATTTTTTTCAATAAACTTTTAAAGCTAATGCATCACTGTGTGAAATACAAAAAAAAAAGACATTGTTCCGATCAGTACAATTGGAGATAGTAAATTTTTAATATGATAAGATTGAATAGAATCCAGCAACATCTTGAAATACGTGTCAAGTAATTTTACGGTATATAAGTGTTAAAAAAATTTTTGAGTGATTCTGAAATGTCAAGTTCAAATTGATGTGTTGTTTATAAAAGAATGATTTTCCTATACCTATTTGCATCTAAATAGACAATCATAAATAAGCAAAAATGAGATATTTCCGAGGGCAATCGAATGTACTGAATACAAAACCTATCAACAATTTTATTCTCAATTTAAATTATCTTTATCCTGTCTCATAAAATCAACTATTATAATACTTACGGAAATGCCCGCAGTTCTATGGGATTATATATATCTGATCCATGTTCAATACTTTCTTAAAGACATTTTCATAGTGCGTGGGTATATATCCATAAATGCAATCGTCAGTACATTATGGTGGATCGAACTTTACTTTGATCTTCAACGTGTTGATAAAATGCGAAGAGAGAGAGAGAGAGAGAGCAAAAGAAAGTGCATATAAAAAAAAAAACAAAAATGGAAAGATTGCTATAACATCTATCAGAATCTTATCGCTTCAATAGTCAACCTCTTGACAGCCAATATTGGTGTAGAAACGAGAGGCGCGGCTTGAGTGGTGCAGTCAGCGTTACTGCAGCATAGAGCGCGGAAAAAGCGAAGGATATGGCGGAATGGCCGCCAATAGTCTGTCCGCAAAATGCCCCGATGTACGTTTATTGGAAGAGAAATGCACTGAGTGAGAGTCGACACGTGGCGAAGAGGCGAGAACGTACGACCATTAAGTCGAAGGGTGCAGCTTAGTCAGCCACATTGGGTGGACGCCTGCATTTAATGTCCGTATAAAACCATATATATATATATAGACATGCCTTTCAACTCGATATATCTCTCCTTATGCGGTGCGAATTCGCAGCGACAGAAAAATGGTGTTGATGTGTGCGTTCGATTATTTTGTTTTTTTCTTCTTTTTTTTTTTCTTGTTCCTCGTGTATATTCGCCTTAATATAAAATGTAAAATTACATATTTGTCATGTTGTTTATATCTTTACCGTTGTCCTCCTCTCACTCACGTTTATATTCGTCATTTTATCTTATTCAAGATTAAAATCACGTAGCGCCCGATCAGTGTGGGGTCGCTTCTGGATAGATCGACTATGGTTACGTTATACAGTATGACATATACTAGAGAGGAGATATATGTATTTTATCATATATACGCAATGCCGTCTGTGGCACCAACAACCATATGATATTATTCCGTCGTCGTACAACGTACTCGCGTGATCGTGACTTATCAACATAGAGAATATGGGTTTGGAGGAGGGAGACGTAAGAGAAGAGGTATGGATAAGAGGGAAACGATGGGAAAACATGTCATCAAAGATTCCACGTCCCTCTTGGTCTCTTTTGCCTTTTTTTTTCTTTCTTTCTTTTATTTTTTCTATTTCATTTCATTCTTTTTTACCTTTTTTTTATTTTTTATTTTTGTTTCATCCTATTTTGCGTGCTCGCATACGTACATACACATGTTTGCGACGGTTGTCGATACATAGTTTTGTGTTCAAATAATTTGTGAGATGGTATGTGTATCGAAGAATCGTGGTAGACAGTGTCTGTCACATGAAAGATAGTAAATCTTCTTTGTCGTCTGATACGAACTGATGGTTACGTGAAAAGTCGAGTCGGCGTTGTCGTTGCGCACGTGTGTCACAATGACATAAGCGTCTTCAAGTCTTCGCTACTAGACTTGTACAACTGAATGGCTTCTCGTATTTGACTTTCTTCTCAGATAACTTCGTACTCGTCGTTGTCGTTGATGTCTCCTCTAAAAGCATAGACTTCAAGCACAGACTACAGGGAAACCTTGGATGTGCTTGTGCTATATATATATATATATATATATATA
>CAJUYH010008125.1:7352-23406 GCA_910591685.1 Galerucella tenella | reverse complement strand
TTGTATTCACAAATGGGAATTATTATACATGAATGGGATTGTCAATGCTAAACCAGCTGTTATGGTATATAATTTCTAGGGCAGTGATGCCAGCTCAACAAAAATGTTAGTATATGTAATGATGAAATTAAATTTTGTAAAGTAATAAAACAAATTGGAAAAAAGAAAAATCTATTATATCATTTATACACAAACAGTAACTAGCTTAAATTTAGAAATAGTGTGATATTGTAATGAATACAAAAGTATTACATTTTTACAGGTTCGAATATTTTTTTAAATAAAATTTGGTTGGTTAATTAGATGACTGATTTAAAAAAAAGGTGAGACAAGGATCAAACTGTTGTAGGAAAAATTGGAAATGGAAGACCAGTTTTAACTAGAATAGAGCTAAACATAGCTTTATCTGATTATTTATACGAAAATCCCTTTAATACAGCAAGACATGCAAAAGATACAGAAAACTAATGCTTCAGTAACAACAGAATCGAGAAAAATTAGAAAACCTGATTCAAACAATTGTGCATTTGTAGCCATAAATCTCAAAAATAACTACAAAATTTCAATAGAAAAGTTTACAGTTTTAGATTTGGATACGAGATCCACGTAATTCAGAATTAAAACATTTCAAACAAATGAACTAACAAATAGATCATAGACCATGGTAGCATGAAAGCCATGAAAGTTTACATTCAATAATTAATAGCGTGTCATACCCCCATTATTATTGATAAGTTCTTGTAATCTTGTAGGCATTGAGTCAGTTAAATTTAATGTTAAATGTTCATCTTCTCTCAAGCTTTCCCAGGTTTCTTCTAGTAGTGTCCATAAGTGCTCTTTGTTTCGTGGAATTGTATTTATATTTTTTAATTTTTTCACCATAAGCCCCCAAACATTTTCTATTGGATTAAGGTCTGGACTTTTAGCGACCCATGGTAGCGTTTCAATGTTATTTTCAGCAATATAATTGCGTACGATGCGAGCAGTGTGCACTGAGCAATTATCATGCTGAAAAATAAAATTATCATTGGGGAAGATTTCCCTAACCGATGGTAACATCACTCCATCTAAAATATCCAAATAATTCCTCGCATTTAATCTTCCTTCGATTCTCCAGCACATTCCTAAACCTCCTCTATACATCCAAGCCCAAACATTTACAGAAAATCGTCCAGACTTATCATTAGAAGAAATATAATTTTCATTAAACCTACTTCGAGGAGGTCTATAAACTCTAATATGGCCGTCATTATGTGATTGGAATACTTTTTCATCGGAAAAAATTACCCTGCCCCAAAAATTTTATGTATCGTTTAAAACATAATTTAAGGCAAATATTATTCTACCTTGCTTATGCTCTTCATTTAGTTTGTATTTCCGGGCGGCTGCACAATTCTTTAAATTTAATTTTTCTAATTCTTCTTAATGCGGTTGTTATTGAAGCATTGAAGTTTACTGCAACTTTTGCATGTCTTGCAGTATGGAATGGATTTTCCCTCAAATAATCAGTTAATGCTTCGTCTTGCTCCGCTGTAGTTATAAATGGTCTTCTAGTTCCTCTTTTTCTGCTAACAGTTTGATCGTTATCCCACCTTTTTTTAATGTTTTGAATCGTGGTTCTACTTCTATTTAACTCTTGTGCAAGTCGTCTAATGGACCAACCATCCTCTATTTTGGAAATGATTCGCATTTTATCGAATTCACTTAAATGTGCTGGCATCGTGGATAATGCGTTTTGTCAAATTTGACACATGTCATGTATCTGTTTGTCATTTTGATTAGGATTACATAGGGAAAAAAAGTGTACCAGTTTTATATGACGCGGAGTGTACAATTCTCGAAAATAAAATAAACATGCTGGTGCGAATAGTTTTTATGCTATATCTAGCAAGATATACCAGATATTACCTGTTTTAAAAATTCATTCCCCCTAGAAAGTATAGGTTTGTGATAAGTGGGTCTATAAGACCCTCCACTGCCACTCGTAAGTCTATTGTGGCTCTAATAGAAATTATACCACTACAATTAATAGATTCAAATTTTGACATGCTGTGACCCATCCTTCCCAAAATGAAGACGGCTATCTTCACTTCAAGAAAGCTGACAAAAGGGAAAGGACTTTGTGTCCTGAAATCGAAAACCATCTTGAACTCGACAAAGGGACTAAAACGACCAGCTTTCAGCCGTGACGAAAGGTACCTAATCAAACTTCGTCACTGGCATCATCCTAGCCTCATCAATGGGAGGAGCAGATGGTGGCGTTTGATGCACCGGCTGATATCTCCAAGGATTGAGGACATATTAGATTGCTTGCGGCACTCCACACTCCGCCACATTCAATTGTATACATGGCAAACTTACAACACACCAAGTCCGCCTCTTACATCCTTGGCAAAAGATTTAGGACCTTTCCTTCCTGCAAGAACCATGGACAGGAAACACAGACCGAGTAACTGGTCTCAGAAATATTCCTGGTGAGGTAATAGTCTGCCCTGGGGCGAAACCCAGAGCATGTCTTACTCATCTAGAAAAATATCAATTAGTTTTTGCTTACAGGCTTTTGCACTCCAGACGCAGTAGCCATCCATGTGTTATTAACGGAGAAGAATGGTATGACAAACATAGATAACAATAATGACATATACGCCTGCTCTGCATTCTGCATACTTCCCAGGTGACATGGATACTGTACCTCCTCCAGAGATAATATACACACCTCCTCTCGCTATACGGCGACTAGTCGACTATAGCAAGAAGAACAGACTTCAGTTAGTGTGTGACGCCAATAGAGTACACGCATATTTCATATTTTGCTAAGATATTAATTTATAATAGTAAAGTTGATATCAAAAATAACTAATAATAGGAAATGAACCAGTTTCCATTGGAAATTACTTCCAAATTTTAAAATAAAATTTAAATTTCATTGCAGTTTCCGACCACCACTCGAGGATTTCCGAGCGCTACCGATGATACGTGTGATGTCATAGCATGTGATTACTTTTGTCAATATGGCTGGTATTGCATTAGGTTCTGTGTAGTTTTGTATTTTATTTTAATTAACTATTAATTGCTTCATCGACGTAAAAATATCATTTATATGTTTGTTTGAGACCATTACGTGTTTATGTGTGCTTTTTTTATTTCTAAAGGTCAACGTAAAGTGGAAAGTGGATATAAATATTCGATATTTCCGAGGATATTTTAAAACTTTTGGAAGAAAATATTTTATTTACTAGTTCAGTGACGATTCTTTCATATTTTGTGAGTAAAGATATGGCTAGTGAAGGTTTTGTAAAAGCACAAACTGATAACTTGTTCAAAGTAGACTCATTTATGCTGCTCGAATTTATGAATGTCAACAAATTTAATGACGTCACTCCATGGGGCAGATGACGTAAAGCGCGTTTTAGCGGACTTTCAAATTTTATGATTTTTGAAGTCGTTTTAGAAGTAAAGTTTATATTTTTTTGAAAAAATAGACATGAAGTGTTAGGAGACTTTATAAAGCGTCAATTCTCGCCAATAGCAAAATTTATGCTTGTACCCTATTGACACCATACAAACGTGGGGCAGCACAAACATAAATTGTAGAGGTGAGTTACTCTTTGATTATTTACTAGGGGAAGGACTATCTGTTATTAATAAGGGTCCTGAACCAACCTCTATAACTAGATACAGATCATAGGTGCTAGATTTAACTTTCAAACCTTCTGAGCAATAAGATACGGCATTGGGCTATTTACTGAGCTACTGATTGGATATAACAATTCCATCCAATTGCACAGTGAGGACGGTTTGACTTACGATGTGATGGGATAGATACTGTAGTGGAAGAACTTCGTTAAGCAGTGATTTCCTCCTATCATGAAAACTATCCAATCAAGAAAAGAGATACTCGCAACTCTACTTGGTGGAAAAAAATGCCTAGAGCCAGGCAACTTTTTTTTCAATGAATCAAATAAACAATTCAATCCGAAATCCAGACAATTTAAACGTGGAGCTCCCGTTTTCCATCAAGTCCTAATGAGAAAAAAGTATAGAACATATTAATGAAAATGATGTGTGTATGTAATTTAAGCTATCTTGCAATCTTCGTTTTATTAACCCATTTATACTATACAATATGTCCTCCTAAGTTTGAATCATATGGAAAACTTTTTTATTATTAATTTTAGGAAGAAAAGTTATTCTTCATAAAAATGTCTGCATTATCTAAAACCTAGAATACAGTCATCAAAGTATCAAATTTTTTAGTCGTATACGAGGTTTGTCAAAAAATATGAGTTTCACCCAAGAGTAAAGTATCTTTAAATTTGACAATATCGAAAAATGTTTCTATTTGTGTCTCTTGTGATTGCGAAGCACATGATAATCTTTTAGATTTTCCATGTTTTTTTAATAATTTTGCATTTAAACGCGAAATAAGTGCATATTCATTTATTTTGCAAATAATGAAATACATTCAAAACACTAAGTTATATTAACTTCATATTAATGTTAAAAACAAACAAATTTAATTTTTACTCATACTAATGCTTCGACATATCCAACTTTTTTCAGTAACATTTTTCAATATTGTCAAATTTTAAGGTACCTTACACTTGGGTAAAACTATTTAAAAATATTTTTTGACAAACCTTGTATACGACTAAAAAATTTGATATTTTGATGACTGTATTCTAGGTTTTAGATAATGCAGAACTTTTTATAAAGAATAACTTTTTTTCCTAAAATTAATAATAAAAAAGTTTTCCATATGATTCCAACTTAGGGGGACATTGTATATACAGGGTGTACCAATCTTACGACAAACTTCGGTATATGGGTTAGGTATTTTAAGAGATATAAAAAATGTTATTAATAAATATAGTAGATGTGCTGAAGGTCCATATTTTGAAATTATATCGAACTATACAGAGTGCTGCATAACTCCGTTACAAACCAAACATATGATTTTTCAAATGGGAACCCCTGTATATTATACCGAATTCCGATTGGTTACATTTTTTTGAAGCCTTTGGTATGATGTTTTGCCACGTTATACAGAGTCCTTCAAAAGACATGGACACGTTTATGTGAAAATCGTAGGTAAATCAACGCTCTGTAGCTTGTTGTATGTTGAAGAAAAAAAATGTATGTTGCCAAACAGAGTTTCATAACATGATGCAATATCTCCGTATCCTATTAAATTTCAATTATATTCTTTCTTATATACAGGGTGAACGGAAACTCGAACCTGTCATTTTCTTTCTTCTTTCGTTTCTTTTTTTCTTTCTTTTTTTTATAGCAAAAATAGAATCTTCGATAATGTAACTTTAATTTTTGTCTAGCATTCCCTATACCCAAAGTTTATAAAAACAGAGTTATCTGGTAATATTTATTGTAAACTATTATTATTGACCTATTATGTGAAAGCAATAAACGTATGTAACAAAAAATCATAATTAATGATAAATTTTAATGAATAATTCATTTTAAACAAAACTAGCTACCAAAACTATAATCCTAACCGTAATATTAAGCTGATGGTTCAAAGTCTTCACCGTTAACATCAATGCAATGCTGTAAGAGGGGACCCAACTGATTGGCCAGCTCGGTCACCCGATTTAACAAAAGTATATTATTTTTTTCGGGTCTTGTGAGGAATAAGTTTATAAAATCCCCGGCTATTAGAGATGACATAAAAGAGATAATTAGTGCGGCATTTCGATCTGCTAACGTTGATATGCTGAGAAATGTTAGTCAATCATTTGAACTATTCTGCTGCATTGCATTGATGTTAACGGTGAACATTTTGAACCTTTAGTTTAATATTACGTTTGGGATTATACTTTTGGTGGCTAGTTTTGTTTAGAATAAATTGTTCATTAAAATTTATTATTAATTAGGATTTTTTGTTACATACAACGTTTAATGCTTTCACATAATAGGTCAGTAGTTATACAGGGTGTCTCATTATATTCTGACTGTTTTCAAGAGCTTATATCTTCGAAACGGTTCTAGATAATAAGATGCGGTTTCCACAGTTAGGTTTAAAATTACCGTGAGTTTTGTTGTGACACATTTATATAAATGGCGTACTTCCGGTTTACCCGCTAGAAATGTGGCATATTTTCAGAATACAGTAGATGTAATTTTTTAAATAGGACACCCTGTATATTTAGCAATTTATTGAAAGCTCATATTTTTACTTTATAACGGTACTTCAAAGTTTAAAATCGGTGCACAGAAAGCGAAGTTAGATAACTTTAACTAGGATACTGTAATGATTTAGATATAAAGTTGGAACTGTAAAAAACAAATAGAAGCATGTTTCAGGGCATTCTAAAACAAATGTTCGATGTGTCTTCCTTCTTGGTCTATACATTTGTGGAATCGAACCAAGTTGTCAAATGCTGCTCTCAGCATTTCAAGAGGAATATTCTCCATTACCTGCCGTATGTTATTTTTTAATTCCTCAATAGTAGCAGGCATCGGGTTGTAGACTCTATCTTTCACAAATCCCCATACAAAAAAATCTGGGACAGTCAGGTCTGCGGAATTTGGAGGCCATTCTATTGGACCAGTTCTACCAATCCAATGATTTCCAAATTGTTGATTAACAGATTCTCTTGCTATGTTGGAATAATGGGGTGGAGCCCCGTCTTGTTGAAAGCAAACATTTTGGTTAAAAATACCATCTTGTTACAACTGGTTTTAACACAATGTGACGTTCTGTCAATGATCGCAATATTTTTGTGATGTGACATATTAACGCCTCCTTGATTATTATTTATTAATAAGATATCTGAATCATTACAGTATCCCAAATAAAGTTATCTAACTTCGCTTTCTGTGCACTGATTTTAAACTTTAAGGTACCGATAAAAAGTAAAAATATGCATCTTTCAATAAATTGCTTAATATACAGGGTGTCCCATTTAAAAAATTACATCTACTGTATTCTGAAAATACGCCACATTTCTAGCGGGTAAACCGGAAGTACGCCATTAATATAAATGTGTCACAACAAAACTCACGGTAATTTTAAACCTAACTGTGGAAACCGCATCTTATTATCTAGAACCGTTTCGAAGATATAAGCTCTTGAAAACAGTCAGAATATAATGAGACACCCTGTATTTTAAAATAAATATTACAAAATAACTGTGTTTTCATAAACTTTGGGTACAGGGAATGCTTGACAAAAATTAAAGTTACATAATCGAAGATTCTATTTTTGCTATAAAATACAGGGTGTTCCATTTGAAATAAGAAAGAAAATGACAGGTTCGAGTTTCCGTTCACCCTGTATACAAGAAAGAATATAATTGAAATTCAATAGGATACGGAGATGTTGCATCATGTTACGAAACTCTGTTTGGCAAAATACATTTTTTTTCTTTAACGTATAACAAGCTGCAGAGCGTTGATTTATCTACGATTTTCACATGAACGTGTCCATATCTTTTGAAGGACTCAGTATAACGTGGCAAAACCTCATATCAAAAGCTTCAAAAAAATGTAACCAATCCTAATTCGATATAATATACAGGGGTTCCCATTTGAAAAAATCATATGTATGGTTTGTAACGGAGTTATGCAGCACTCTGTATAGTTAGATATAATTTCAAAATATGGACCTTCAACACATCTACTATTTTTGTTAACAACATTTTTTGATATCTCTTCAAGTAACCCATATACCGAAGTTTGTCGTAAGGTTGGTACACCCTGTATACTTATTCAGAGGCCTAGTTTTGTTAGTCTCGACCAATATAAAATCGTTATCATATGTTGTTTGGCCTAAATATAAAAAAACTAAAAGACCACTGTTTTATTCTTAAAAATGAACAAAAAAATTTGTTTGTTGACTACGCCACTGTAATATAATTCAAATGTAAATGTATCAACGCGTTTTATTTTACCAGTTCCCAATTTATCGTGTTCTATTTTTACATAAATCACTTAAAAAAGAATCCCCACATCCCCGTTATATAGATATTATCTGATTGCCACAGCAACAATCTCTTGTAATGTACCTCAAATGAAAGTCGTTGATAAAGACCTGGAGTCAAGGCTGAATACCACGAATCCGGCCCTGGTCACACGATCAATACAAAACTTTTCCGCGCGGCATATTAAATAGAGGAGAGGATCGGGATTTCTCTTTTGCTCAGTTTTGGAGAGGATTGATTACTAATTTTATCCTTCCTTCTACCATAACGACGTCGAGACTGGGTTTATACCACGTCGATACACACAGGCAAGCAAGCTATCATGTTCCAATATACGAAGGCGAGAGAAAAAAAGGAAATGAAATATCCTTGCAAATTATTTTTAAATCAGTTGAGATGCTTTCAATGCAAATATGCGTGTAGGAAAAGTACTTTATTAACTTGTTGACCACTAAATTTATTCTAAGTGTCAGTACCAGAGCATCTGGAAACACCTGTTTTTTCGAGTTGGGAGGTATTTAGCGGGTTTTCAAAAGTTATATTTCTTTCAGAAAAACTATTGTATTATAAATATTTTACCCGAATAGTAATTCTTCCCCACGACCCACGAGACATTTTTGGACTGTTTTTGACCCAAAATATGTATGGTTACAGGGTGAGTTAAAAAATATTTCAAAAGAAACTCTTACTAGTTCTTTACTAAGAAAAGAAAACTCACCTCAAAACCATAAAACTTGATGGGAACGAGATTGAATATCTAGGTTTAACTCTAGACAGTAAACTCCTGTGAAACAAACACGAAAAGGAGATTACATACAAGGCAAAAATGGCTCTAATGGTGTGCAGGAATTTAGCAAAAAGAAACTGGGGTTGTAACCCAAAAATCCTAAGTTGGATGTACACTGCCATAGTGAGACCAATCATCACTAATGGAGCCATTGCGTGGAGTAGTAGAACTAGCCTATTGACGACGAGAGAAAACCTCTCCAAAATTCAAAGACTAGCCTGTATTCGCATTACAGAAGCAATGAGAACATGCCCAACGACAGCCATGGAAGTGATTCTCAACTTCAACTCTCTACATGTGGTGGTGGAAAGTGTTGCAGAAATAACAAGATGCAGACTAAGTAGAGAGAGAATCATTAAAAAAAACCAACTCCTCACTTCTTAGAAATCAGACAACCTGGGACATTCCACAAGACGGTATGATGAAAAAGAAAAGAAATTCGTTACGGAATCAAGCAACAAGAAGGAATGGGATACAAATACCATTACCAGACTTGGAAAGAATGCCATTCAATGGTACACAGACGGCTCAAAAGCAATAGAAGGAACTGGGATAGGAGAATTCGGGCTAGGTACCAAAACTCTGAAAGCTTGGGAAAAATCCCAAGTATCTTCAAGCGGAAATCCACGCCATAATAAAGTGTGCCCAGTTCAATATTGATGAAGAATACAGAAGACAAAGGATTATCATAATGTCGGATAGTCAAGCAGCCATTAAAGCACTGAGCTCTTGTGTAATCAGTTCCAAAATGGAACTAGGCGAGAACTAGGCGAGAACAATATAGCCACCTTACTATGGATAGATTAAATAGCAGATGAACTAGCAAAGAGGGGGACTGAAATACCTTTCTTGGGGCCTGAACCCTTTTGCGGAATATTGGAAGAAATAATTAGAGCAGAGAAAAAGAGAATATCGGACCATAGGAAAGATCTAGTAGGGCTTATACAATCAAAGACTCTTCTGGGTGACTACAACCTGTTGAGATCAAATGAATGCATAAGTCAAAGTAAGTTTTAACAGGGACCTAACGGGACATTGTCGCCTGAATGGGCACCTGAAAAAGCTCAAAATAGTGGAGGAAGAAGAATGCAGATTTTGTGGCATGGAAGAAGAAACCTCCATCCACATACTTTTCAACTGCACAGCACTTCAGAATCCTAGAGCACAGCACCTGGGAGATTACTGGATAGAAGAGGAACATTTGCCTAAGTTGAAGCCTGCAGACATCCTAAAATTCTTCCGGGAAATAGGACTAAAGGAGCTACTAGTTTCTGAGACTTTCCTCAGAAACTAAGTAGAAGTAAGGGGGCACAATAGATCTTTTAGGTCTCAGTGAATGTCACCTCAAAATACATACATACATACTAGTTCTTATTTTTTTTAGAATCTAAAATATACTTATTCAAAAAATTAACAGGCGATTAAGAGGGGAACAAATCCAATTCAATAACCTGGAAGAGGCGGGGGAGAGGTTAATTCAAATCTAGGAATAATTGGGCCAAAATGAAATAAGGCAGCTTATTTTAAGTATGGGTCGACGATGTCATGCCGTTATTCGTCCGAGAGGTGGGAAACACTCGTGTTTGAGGACTTTTGGAACTTTAGTTCTTTACGTCAGGTTATGTTTGAGCGACCGGGGGTCGCGACGCAAAAGATCTGACCGTTACGTTATGTTACGTTGCTTTGTTATGTGCCTTGCTTGCGTGCGTGTGCTCTCTCCTGAGTCTCTCTCTCGTTTACGAAGCAGCGATTCATATGCTTCGGCCGGGAATCGAACCCGGGCCGCCCGCGTGGTAGGCGAGCATTCTACCACTGAACCACCGATGCTATATTAAAATTCTATGCAAAGCTGGTATTCGGAGTGCTGGTGATCTACTTGAATTTGTTCGGATAAATTTTTACTATTATTTCCATAATTTTTTTGCGCGATTGATCTTTTTTGTTTATTTACAGCATCGGTTGTCAGGACGGTAGGTTGTGTTTACTGGTTTCTAAGTTTAACACGTCGGTAAGTGATTTACCTACTTACCGTTCAGACGTCGAAAAGTAATAAATAGCATAAAAACAATTTCACCAAAATGCAAAATATATTTTTTCTACAAACGTGTTTAAAATGCCATTTTTAGCATTCCATAGAAGCCTTAAAAATGTCACTTTAAGACACTGAGTGCCTTAAAATGTTTATGGCACTGCTGGTAAAAGTGAATTGTTAAATTTTGAAAGCAAACGTCAAAATATTTAGATTTTATTTATTAACATTAATATGAATAGTACAATTTGTGCAATTTGACAAATTAATTTCCTGCACTGCTGTTTTACCATTTTCCGTGGATAAGGAGGAATGATGCGCAGAAAAAATGGAATTTAAATTTAAATAATTTAAAATTATCTCCTTTGGATGTATTAATAAAGGTTTTTAAAATTTAATTCAAACTGTATTATTGCATTTTTTGAACGTTTGTAGAAAAAATATTGTATGATATAAGTGTTAAAAGTACATTTTTAAGGCACGCATGTGAAGGTTTGCAGAATGAGCGAAGCGAATTCTGCAATTCACATGAGTGCCTTAAAAGGTACTTTTAACACGTATATCATAAATAACTATTAAAGTGATCGAGAAGTATAAATGTCACTTTCGACATTTCGTTCATTTCGAAGAAATTTAAATTATTTTATTCGGAATTTATTTCAATACGATCGCGCAAAAAATGGTATAAGCATCTCGAACATTAAGGGCAATTACAACGTTTGCATGTAGATTCCTCTCGTGAAATTGGACAAAATGATTTGAGGATTAAGAGGTCTAGCACATTTACTTTTCGAAATACAAGGTGTTGAAATTTTGAAAACTTGAATGTTTTAATTCGATAACTTTAAAATGGATGGATAAATTGATTTGACATTTGGCAGGTTGTTTTTAAATGTAAAAGGGTATATTTTGATAGAAATAGTAGTTTGTGCCACTAGTGTGCCATATCGCACGAGGACGAAGTTTGAGCACGAAGTGCTCAATCGTTCAAGTGCGATATGGACAATCCACACGAGTCGAACAGCATTTCTACGACCCACTTAAGAAAAAATCTAAAAAATAAAAATTTCTATAAACTGTAATATTACTTCCGTTTGAAAATTTAACAATTCAATTTTATGTTTCCACCAATTTTTTTGTGGTAAACGTACAGTTCTTGAATGTCCAATTTGTATAATGCTACGGTTTCCTTTTTTAAGGATGTTGTTATAAGTAGATGTTGCCAGTCGGACTCCCTCATGAAGGGTACCGTACCATTATCTATAATAATGAATATTCTGCTAAATACAGGGTGTCCCAAATAAGGGTGACTGATTTTAAACATAAATGCCCAGCTTATTAATTGCTCCAAAGATATGGGGTCTTCACTAGTTTCAGTAGTTTATCAAAGAGATATTTTTAGACTTGGCTGGCATTTCATCCCATCAAAACAGGGTGTTTTACTAATGTTGGTCAAATTTAAAGGGAAAAATATTTATTATTTTAAATGGAACACCCAATAATTTTTGATCTCATTCGAAAGAGCAATCATTCCCCTTTCCAAAAATGTATAGTTTTCTATATTTTGTTTCATCAACAACAAAGATATTCGAGGTTTCATGTAGTACATTTTCAATTACGTGAATAATAGCCAACAAATTTGACAAACAGTTTATTTAGTAAGAAAACATGATAACATTATTCAATACATATGAAGGAGGAAGAACATAAAAAATTTACAATAAATGCTGCATATGCCTACCCTCTTCGTTTATGCATAACTGTAAATGAAATTTTAAATTTTCATTTGAATTTTCTAACATTTCTTGCGGAATGTTTTCAATAATGTTCCTGATATTATTTTTTAGCTCTGCTAAATTGTTAGGCTTAGGATTGTAGCACCTATCCTTCACATATCTCCAGAGAAAAAAATCTGGGACAGTTAATCCATGAGACCGCAGTGCCCATTCAATCGGTCCAGCTCGACCAATCCACTTATCATTAAAAAACGTTTTTAATGAATCTCGTGCTATTAACGAATAATGTGGTGGTCAAAATTGCTGATTTTGTTGTTATGCGTCAAACGGTCACAGCATTAGTTGTTTTAAGGCATCAAAATACGTTCATATGAAATTACTAATTAAAAATGTACTACTACATGAAACCTCGAATATCTTTGTTGTTGATGAAACAAAAGATAGAAAACTATACATTTTTGGAAAGGGGAATGATTGCTCTTTCGAATGAGATCAAAAATTATAGGGTGTTCCATTTATAATAATACATATTTTCCCTTTTGAATTTGACCAACATTAGTAAAACACCCTGTGTTGATGGGAAGAAATGCCAGCCAAGCCTAAAAGAATCTCTTCGATAAACTAGTGGAACTAGTGAAAACTCCATCTCTTTGGAGCAATTAATAAGCTGGGCATTTATGTTTAAAATCAGTCACTCTTATTTGGGACACCCTGTATTTCAAACGTCCACCTGTTGTCGTTATTAATATCAAGCAGAATAATTATTTAAAAACAAAATTAACAATAAAAAAAAACTTCTTCACGGGGAATCGAACCCGGGTCTACCGCGCGAGAGTCTGGTTTGCTTACTACTCGACCACCGAGGAATGTGCAAATTGTTTATCTATAACGTCAGATGTATTACATAATTTTTGCTTAAAAGGAACTAAAGTTCCTACCGTGTGTCCCGTGACACGTTCTACCTTTTGTTTTTTATAATTGAGTTATCATCTGCTTGTGTCAAAAATACACATGTCAATATTTTATATAGGGTGAGTCGAAGAGTTGCATAAATGTAACTAATATATGCACGTTTTTAATCTTAATTAATTCCATCTTTCCTTTTATACGCGGTACTATGTTAACATTTTCAGTAATAACCACCAAACACATCAGTTTTGTAGCTTGAGGTTTCGCCGCTCCTCCTTATTTAAATTATTGGTTTAAATTTTAAATATTTTATTCAACGGACCTAATGTACCGGGTGTCTGATTAAGAGAGGTAGCCCGCTGTATCTCAGAAAATATTGATCGTACAGCTCAGAGAAAAAAAATTGTATTACCAACCCGGGAAAATACTGGAAATTATTAAACATTATTTTTGACTGACTAAACTATAAATTATCCAATTATAAATTATCCAGTTGGCAGAAGCAAACGTGAGCCCTGGTGAGCGTGTTCATGTCGCTGTAGTTGTATTTTTGTAGTAACAATTCGATATTTTGAATCGATAACGAAATATCGATACCGTAAAATGTCAACTGTTAAGAGATATGTAAACAAAGTCAAACTTGCTGAAAATGTAACTCTAAATATTAATAAAAAAATTTATATTGGACCAAAAATAAAACTACCGTTTGTCCTATATGTCTATATTCTCAAATTACATGGCTCTGTGGTAATGTCATGAAAAAGAAGGGTCAAGTTTCTATGGATAGCAATAAAATATGAACTGGTTATGTAGCCTATTCCTCCATCTATCTGCTTACACATCAGGATCTTTTGGAATAGAGCCGTCGAATGCCGTTTGTTAACTTTTTGTTTAATTCAAATCAATAGTGTGACCTATTTAGTATATTTAGAAATGTCATTTTTTCCAGTGTTCATTTTTCTTAACAGCCGAGAGTTAAGTGTTGCTGATGCAAAAATAAAAATTACCCCAACTTGCTATTCAAATTATCAGAATTTGTCAAAATTACCAAAAGGACACATTGGTTATCTAAATAAAGTCTTCGACCCCAGTCAATATGGAAAATCCCCAAAAACAATAGACATTTTATATATCCATTCTACAAAATATTCAAAAAACTATTGGATCCAAATTAGTGAAATTGTCTAAAAATCGGATAATCATCCTCGCGTTGACAACACTGATACAGAATGAATAAAATGATGTATGTTGATGAAATCACACGGTCATATTATTTCGATTATATTTAACAATTACTAATGGACAATCGTTAACATTGGCTCTTGATTGGATGCTTGCGATGACCTTATTTTAGTTCGGATATTTTCCGGGGCTCATGTTTGGTTCTGACAACTGTAGAGAGAAATAGAGAAATGCAGGGTGCCAAAAACCCAAAGGGCGAGCCAGAAGCCAAAATAAAAAAATATAATCCTTAGTTTGTAAGAGATTTTCATAATTTTTTTTTAGTTTTATCGGACAACTTTTAGAAAATAATTAATGTTTATTTAATAGGTACTTTATTGAAGGTGAATCTAATTGTTGATTTTATATAAAAGTATGTTTAGTAGTTAAACTTTCCTTAATTAACTTTAAGGCAATCGATCTACAGTTAATGTCTTGATTTGTTATGTAGATATGCTAGAAAGAGATCTAGGAAGAAAATATTTATACGTAACAATTTATAGTAAAGTTCTAGTTAATAAGAATGGTTTTGCAACGTTTTCCCATCACTTTTCGGATCTATTTTTATCGTTTAGTACAGAATTTTGCTTTTAACACAATCTTCACTATATTTTTAAAATTCAAAAACTATTATAAAAAATATGTTATGTCTTCATAATAATAATACAATATTTTTGATATTTATTGCTCGGTCTATAGAACCATATGAATATAATTGAAATTCATAATTAGCAGTTGAAAACGCGGCTTCACATACAAAGCTGCTATTATTGAGTTAGTGTTCTGCTGGGAGCCAACTACTTAACGCTGCATTATGTTGGTAAACATCAAATTGTAATATAATTTCTAGATAGTCGACTAAATAATATGTTCGTTAAGTAGATTTAGGGTGATGACCGCGTTACATGAGACAAACATTAGATTCTTAAAAAAAAATTAAAACTTTGTAGCTTCGTCAGTGAGAAAGTTTTAAGAGGTCGATAAAAAATATATACCAGATAGGCAGTAAATAGGTTAATTACTTTTGTTTAAAAGTGTAAGACGGACAGTTTTACGACAATCCATGTTATTTCAGGGTTTGGAAGAAGTCTCTTGGTAGTTAAACAACAGATGCCCAAAGACACAACCCGTGGCTAGGCGTAGAAAAATTTAGTTCTAGCAATACTAATCAATTATTAGCATAAATAGTAAATTTAAATTTCAAACTGAGAGATATTAATTAATTAGAACTAAACAGTACTTTTAGTACTTTTCATAGTTGGCACATGTGTAAAGAGAGCGAAAACCGGAAGGGAATTGATAAATTTCACGTCTAAAGTGACCGAAATCAAAAAATCGTTACTGTTCAAAAGATAATTAGGAAATAAAGTATATTGGATGAAGTTATACAATCATCCTAGCCAATCTCACAATATAGACCGTCAGCCCGCTG
>CAJUYH010008124.1:0-16055 GCA_910591685.1 Galerucella tenella | reverse complement strand
ATGGGGCAGCAATGTGGAGCATCCGGGTAAAACACGTTATGTATTCAATATTCTGCCCCATAATGACAAAATTGATCGAAAGTAAAGGGAGAAGCCGGTTCAAAATGGAATATTAGTATTAGTGTTGAGTATATATGCACTGTGCGCTATTTTAATTGAATTAATGGACAATTTTGGGAGAGCTTGGGGATTTTTGGGGATGACAGAGTGTGTATAATATGCAACCAATGGGCTCTAATATTTTGGTGGCTTTTATGAGCGCGCGCGCGCGCGCGTACACGCTTTAACCTCTGGCCAATTGAAAAATCCAACGGCGAAATAGGAAAAATCAACTATATATGTAAATATATATTATATTAAACTTTAGAAATATTAATTATCAGTCTTCGAAATATGATCTCAACGGGGCGACATTTGAATGATTTATATTTAACGTGTGTACATAATTTCATGTCTCGTTGAGGTGAATAATCGGATAAGGTGAAAGAGAGAGTGATAGAGATAGAGGAATCGGGTATGAAAGCGAATGAAGGATATGAAAGAAAAAAAAAAAGCAAATCGTATACATATAATACCTTTTTGTACATCATGCTTCGTAAATGCGTTAACTTGTATCCCCATCGCCTCGTCCCGACCTTCCCCCATTGCGACTGTATGGAAATTATATTACATAGTATTCACAAAAAGAAAAAAGAAAAATAAATAACAGAATGGCAGCTATTTTACATTTCTACTGATATTAAATATAAAACAAATTTTATCGCAATATATGTATACATGTATGGATTGGTCATGCTCTGGATACCTAAAAGGGGATTGAGCAGAATTCGAAAATTCATTCCCTATGGGATTGGCGCGCGTGTCCCGCATTTTAGGTATCTCGCGGTGATTTGTCGAGTGTGGTAGTTTTAAATATTAAAAAATAAAATAAAAATGTGAAATGAATGAAAGGTGTTAAAATTAGAATTGTAGATTTAATGAATGATCACGACGAACAAAAATAATGAAATGAAATAATAAAAAGGTATGAATGTATTATGGAAAATGCTAGAAACTATATATTGATAACTGTACATGTATAAAGAAGAAGAAAATCATTTTAATAGGTTGAAATTTTTTGAATAAATAACTCGCCCACGGATCTATGTTGACGTGTACAGATAAACTTGAATATTGAATGATAACAAAAGCAAAATAATAAAAATAAAAGAATACGAATGAGAAAATGCAAATGATAAATGTATAAGAACAAGAATAATGTGAACAAATTCATGTACTAATATTAGAAGAGCATTATTTAAAAAATTGTAATTACAGTATATTGTCAAATTGAAATATAGTTTTGAGCTCGATTGTGAGTGGATGCAATCGAATGCGGTTATTGATATTGCATCAATAGTTTGTATTTTGTTATTTTTGGAATTCATCGTTATAAAAACAAAGAGAGAGAGAAAAAAATTTATCGCTTCGACGGTCATTCAGAGTTTAATCTGCTCGCACTTTTGCATAGCGGAAGATTAAAACAAAACAATTAATTGATATTAAAAAAATGTAATGTTAATCGTAAATAAATTATAAAAAACAAAAATAATTAAATTTTACGACCGTAAAATCGAAGATAAAATAGAAACGGGGAAAAAAGAAAGAACAACAATTGAGAAATATGTGAAGAAAATATTTTATTTACACAAATTAGATTAGCAAAAAATATTGGCTGCCGTGTTTTTTACTGATACATTGACGAATTAGTCTATTGTTTTTCTACTTTTTTCTTTTTTTTTGTTTACGTCGTTTAATTAGTTAATATAACATGAAATTGAAAACGACGAAAAAAGAAAAAAAATGAAAAATAATTAAATTTTAATCGCTACATTCCATTGAAAGCCAGGACTGCCAATTGTACGCGCCTTTACGACAGCATATTCTTACAAAAATAATAAAAGCAATATAACACGTAACCACTCGCCAATAATGATGATGATGATGATGATGATGGTGTTGGTGGTAGATGGTGCAATATGAGAACAACATCGCGTCGTTGATTGCTACACGTGTCCAAAGAAAATGCTGACGTAGTGCGACCGCACAAAAAGAAAAACTCCGTGAAATATTTTAGTGGCCTTTTTCGTAGTCGATTTAAACAATGTGCTCACCACAAACTATTGAGCAAAAACTATGTGACAGAAATTGAAGAAAAAAAAATAGAAAGAAAGAATTGCTGAGAACAAAATGTTTTATTGTGCAGAAATGAACACAAAAAAAAATATTGTGAATAACTTTAACAGCTAGAAAATATTTAACGAACAATTATATTATTCATTGCTTGATAACGATGATACGTCTTTTTACCCACCATTCATCGAATTATCTCATTGTTATATAAACAAAATCAAATTTATCACAATATCTTCTCTACTTTTATTTGATTCATATGATTTTTTATTTTATTTCTGCTGCATCCCACACACACATACATACGTTTTCACAATAAAATGTCGATATACAGATGAGATAGTATAAAAAAATAAAGCTCGATATGGCAGTCCGTGGCACACGATTTGTACGCTGTGCCAATACAATATATTTTATGTAAATAGGTATGGCGATAAAACCAATAGAGGCGATCGTTGATATAAAATGAAAGAGAATGAAAAAAATGAAAAAAAAAAGAAGAAAGAAAGAAAAAAAAAAACAAAAAATAAACGAGTTAAAAAATATAAACAATAAAAAATAAAACATTGTAACGATTCCAAAAATGAATTGCAAGATTGTATACAGCGATAATATATTCTCATTTTTGTATTATTATTCGTCACATATTAGAGGCAAAAAAACAAAAATAAATTTATTGCTATTTCATTTTTTCTTATTCGAATCGAATAACGGCAAGGATATTGCAGATATTTTTCATATATGCGATTTCGTTGAAGAAAAAAAAAAAATAATTGAAAATAAGTTCAAGAAGGTGAATAGATAAATCATGCGTCACTTGCACATAATTTTCATCAGAAACATATTTAACCTTTGTAATTTTAACGGTGGTATTATAATTTATGCCAAGCAATCATCATGACAAAGCTATATATGCTATTTCGTGCGATATTATTTTTGTTTTTTTTTTTTATTTATCACTTAAGTATATATATTTAAATATGCAAGGATTAATTGCGAGACGTCGTCGAATAGGCGCATTGTGCTGTACATAATTATATATTGTATTTAGTAATTACAATTAAGTATCCATAACTAAATATATATATATATTTCGTTTTTGCATACTCCCAACGATACACGATAAAACAAAAACAATAATAAATAAACAAAATAAATAAAATGAATTTTCACACTTCGCCTAAACTTGTGACGCGTTCCGCATGGAAAGAAAATAAAAACTTTTAGAATAGTTAGGACATCTATTTCCATCATCATTTTTTTTTTATCAATTATTAACATTATTCATTTTTTTTTTCTTTTTTCTTCTGTTTTTTTTATGTCATCGTATGAAATAGTTTACTATATTTTTTACATTTTAACACGCTTTGTGGATTATCTCAATTTACGTAGCCTCGTCCATAATCGCCAATCAATTAATAACCACAAAGTTATCAAAAAAAAAAAAAAGAAATAATAATAATAATAATAATAATAATAGAGTAAACATTAAATAATTTACAATTTCCCCTCCTCTTCTTTACTCTCCTATTTTTTAATCATGTATACACATACTTACAACTGTGTACACACACACACAGACACACACACTCCTACGACAAAGAAAAAAAAACGACTATGTAACATGACGCCTAATTTAGATATTAAACCATACAACTGTAGGGTACGGCAATAAACATATTGCATGTGCGCTACTCGCGAGGTTCATAACATTTACAACCCTGATACTCGATAGGAATATAGACAATTAAGATCAATGTCACAATTAATGTACTCCAAAAATGAAAAAAAAAAAAGAAAAAATGAAACGAATAAAAGAATACTGAGGTGAAATAAATAAGACAATTATACAATAATGACTAATAAATAAATCCTTTTTTTTCTCGTTGCGTGTATTGAATGATTCACTTATCATGAGTCATCGTGAAATTTATTTCACTTTTATGCTTGAAGGAATAAAAAACGGAACAGGTGAGTATAATTTATACACTTCTGAGCAATAATCCAACATATGTTACGTTTATAAAATCAATATCCAGTATCAAGGGTGGAATTTATTCATTCAAAGTCACTAGCTGAATACATGAATTTATCTATTGAAATTTCTCATCGTAGAATTTTTATTTTTATTATTGTCAATATATTTTTGCTTGCTATGAATTTCACGTGTACAATTATTCAAATGAATATATATTTGCCGTTGTAGATCTGTGGATGAAAACGAATGGCATCAGCTCTGGTGCCCGTGAATTTATTTGAGTACAGAAAAGTACATGAAATTGTTTATCATAACGTGCATTTATTTAAGGGGTTAGCGGCAGTGAGAGGTATGGAAAAACAAGTCTTTTGAATAACTTTTTTTTTGTCAGTAATTTAATTTATTCTATAAAACCAACAATATTAAATTATCAGATTATATTTCAACTTGATTCTACACAAATTTGAAAAAAAAAAAAATATAAATTATACACAAAGTTATGGCGATATTTGTTGAACAAGGTCGTACAAATATCGCAATAAATTTATATATAATTTATATTTTCTTTTTTTTCAGATTTGTGTTAAATCCAATTAAAAAATAATATAATAATTTAGTATTATTTGTTTTATAAAATAAATTAAATTATTGATAACAATAAAATTATTTATTATACTTGTATTTTCATACCTCTCATTGCCCCCAAACCCTTAAATTATTTATATATCAAAATTAATTGCAAAGTACTTTGGAAAACAACTGTGTTTCCAATGAGTCAATTCCAATCAGTTTCGATTAAATCCCATGCATAAAATACCAAATGAATCCATCGATATAACTTTATTCATATATGCATTTCTTTATTTCATTCATCATTGTAAATGAAGAAACAATGATTATCTTGATATAAAAAAGAAAACAAAACAGAGAAAAAAACAATATTATTCACATAGTTATATAAACATTTATAATCACAGACAACGTATATCAAAGTATGAAACATTGAAATTTGGTAATTAAATTGAATTGTTGGCTTAATAATCTTCCGATTTGTAAATACCTAATAATGCACCTTGAGTAATAATATCAGGAAGACTGGCAGTATTGTCGGCTTTAGTATATGGATCGCATTTAAATGTTATCACAGGATGATGTCCTATTGTACGATTGGTAATCAAATCGTTATCATTATTACCCGACATTTCTTTAGCACTCAACCTAAAAATATCAATTGCCAAATGAATATTATTGCAAGAAATAAGAATTCATCCACAAAAACTTTGTGTTTGTTTTTTTTTCGTCAATTAATTCAATTATAACCTCTTAGAAATTATTCTATTATTGCTACGTGTCCGTTCGATTCCCAAAAATTCCAAAACCTGCTGCTTTGTCGTTGGTAACTGTAACATTTTTTGCATATAAAGCTCCAAAGCAGCACGACGTTGTTCCAATACCTTTGGTTGACAATTTCTCACTCGTTTTGGTGGAAATGCTACGATTGCCGTTCCAATTTCTTTCTTCAACTGCAACGTAGCAAAAAAAAAAAAAAATCCGGAAAGAAATAATTGATTAAAATACAAAATTTACAACATGATTATTAAATTGACAACTAATATGAAATATTATATAAAGAATTCCAATTAAATTAAATTCAATTAATTAATGAAATTACCAAACGATGTAATGTATTGAATTCACTGTATCGCCGTTCAATTGTATACTTGATACAAGTATTCAACTCGGTTATTTGTACTGTATAAACATAAAAAGGCTTGCCATATGCTATCTCCGCCAAGCGATAACCGCTGATAAAGACTTGATACATCTCATTGCCTGTTGTTTACACACGTTTTGGGTAAACTCCACAGTCTACGTCATCATAACATGCACATCAATGTCAAACATGCCTCTCTAATTTCATTGATTGCGTAAACATTGCGTCCATCAACTTTGAAATGTCAACATTGAAATATCACGCAATGTACATGAATACACATTCAAATTTATTAATTATGTTGGAAAGAAATATGTGTACTGCATTTGTATCTTCAAACGACAACTCACTCATTGCCATCGTTCAATGTAGTTGTACACAAATAAATATAATTCACGGTTCATTTTACGTATGTTGTGTGGCTGTGTGTGATGTGCAGGAACAAATTGTGAATAAATAATTTCTAGTTTGTAATGTGATACAGTTATCAATAAAAATCACTATAGATATCACTGCATATTTATGGAAGTGTATCAATTATTTTTTATTACATTGATAACCGTGTATATTCTCGTACGCATTATATATATATATATATATATATATATATGGATATTTATACTATATTGTGTGTTGTAAACACGGTTGGTGAGATAAATGCCTTCATTATCGACTAAAAAAATGTTTACCCGTGTGTGATTGGTATGTTGCAAATTTTTCATTAGTTTACGAAAATATTTCCGATGGATTATCTCGAAATTTTTCTTGAGATAATTATTCATTTATATTGGTGATAGGCGTGAACATCGTTTGAATTTTTTCGCGCTATTTAAAAAGGTAATTTCTTATGGGACAAATGGTAAATTGTACATATATGTATTTGTTAAATACAATGAGGAAGCGGAAGTGTCCCAGATATGTATTTTTTTTTTGTTATTTATTTATAAGGCAATTCGCCCGTGATAGTGGGGAGAATATTTATATTTATTTATGTAGCGAGTGAAGTCGACAGTCACGTGATTTAATGGCGGCTAATGCATATATAGTATGAATTTTTTATTTGCAACTCTCGACATTTTCAAATGAGGATAAATATCATTTTTATTGTAAAAATAGCTTTTGCAATGATTCAATGTAATATTTGCACAATTGTTCTCACCGTCTGCCGTGTAATTTTCGTTCAAAAACAAATAATATATCACATACAAGATATTCGAAAAAAAAAAAAAAAAAACAAAACGACCATATTTATTACTATTCGACATTTCAAATATAAAATAATATCGCGCGCAATATAAATCTTTTAAATTATATATTTCCTCGCAAGTGCAAACACAAATACAATCTCAATATTTATTATCGATAATACCATTAAAATGTAATTTGTACAAACAAATCTGTACAAATAATTACAATGATTGTAATAACATAGAAAAACAAAAATTATTCGTGAGAAAATGAAAAAATTTCAAGTGTTATTTCAATAGAGGCCGCGAGGGTCTATCAGAGCGCGATGATCGCACTTTCATGTGCAAGCGAGAAAGAGAGAAAGAAAGAAAGAAAAAATGAAGGGGTGAGAGAGAGAGCGAGCCACCGTATGACGTCGAGCTGCCATATTTTTTTTGTATTACATGGGGCCTACCAGGGGGTCAACTAAATTGTTAGAGGGGCTTGGAGGTGGCAATACGATGTTTTGTGATAATTAAATGGTGCGAATTATATTAAACATCAAAGAGGTATCACGTATAATTAATAGGTTATTCCAAATGAATATATATACAAACACACACAAAAATATATATATTTGCAAAGTTTTTTTTCATGTGAATTGTCAATTGGATACTTACTTCATGATCAATTTTATCTTACAAAATCGTATATATGCATTTACATTGTATTAACGTAGCATATTATTAGAATATCAAAGCGAGAAGTGCATCGTCGCGATAAGGTTAAGCCTTAAATAGAAATCGTGTGTATACCATGAATAGAATTCAAGTTATTTTACTTGTTTTATTGTTGAACACGTCTAAACTACTTGGAGCAATTTATTCATGTAACACACCACAGTGCTTATATATATATTTCGCATTGGATATGTAGTCAAGATGAGTTTATCCGCATTAGGAGTCGCTAAACCACACGCGATTGTCATACTCATATAGTATACATTACATTATATTTCTAATCTTCGCTTCCTCCTTTTTCACATATATCAAACAAATAACATTGTGTCTAATAATTGTACTTGACATGATAGCGTGTATTTTTATCGAATATTTTCGCCTACTTACTACAGTTACGTAATATTGATGTGGCTTCGCCCGTTTAGTTAATGAGAGACTCACCCATATACTCATTAATAATATATTTTATTTTTATAATTTACTCTTTTTTTCATTTACTTTCTCTTCTTTTTTTTTTTCTTTAATACTGCTGTGAAATGAGATAATCCCTGATATTTACATACACTTTTAATGAATCATCGTATAAATCGCGTGTAGATTATTTTCAACTTAGCTAACGCATCAAGTTATAAATAGTTTCGTGTTGTTATTGTACATTTGTAGCTTTTTTTCCAAAGTATGCAATTATTTGAAAAAAAATATATATATATATATGGAATAAATTGATGATAATTGTTTTATTTTGTTTGTTTTGGTATTTACAGTGTGCAATTATTGTCCAGTAATGTGGCTGTATATTACCAAGGTTGTAAACAGCCAGGACAATAATGGCAGCGATATCGTCCAAGGATCCTGGTGAAGTGGCTCCATATCGAGCAGGAATCATGTCGAATCCATCCCACCATTCATACAATCCTCCAATGGACATCGTGTCCAGGGGTATGTCAATTAAATTGTCCATTTTTTTCTGTTAAACCAGTTAGAATAATATCAGTGAATTGCTACATTTAAATTCGTGTATTGATGCTGTTAATTATTTACCACACTGTATTTTTAATTTGTTCAATTGAAAACATAAATGAAAGATTCAATTGTATAAAAATATAATTTTATTAGGCAATATTTATTTATACTTTGTTTCATTTATTCGATCGTTTCATTTTAAAATGTTAGCAGGGGTTGCAGGAAGACTTAGACAACTTGAGAATTTATTCACTAGTGGACCTGTGCAAGGAGGTAAAATAGGCCATACATTTTCTATTGAAACATTAATTGACATATTATTGATTCTGTATGATGAATGTTGTAATTCATCATTGCGTCGCGAGAAGACTGTTTCAGACTTCATTGAATTTGGTAAGTAAAAGAGACAAGAAAAAAAAATTGTTACGGTATATTTCATTGAATTTGTTCACAAAATATATGAATTAAACGATAAATTTCTCACTGTTTTCTTTGATATTTTACAGTAAAACCGGTAGCAACGTGCATAAAAAGTTTACAATTAGCACGCGAAGACTTTGAAATTGTTAAAGTAATTGGTAGGGGTGCATTTGGCGAAGTATGTGTGGTTAAAATGCGTGGATCTGACAAAGTATTTGCAATGAAGATATTAAACAAGTGGGAAATGTTGAAACGAGCAGAGACAGCGTGTTTCCGTGAGGAACGTGATGTATTGGTATACGGCGATCGACGATGGATAACAAATCTTCATTATGCCTTTCAAGACGACAATAATCTAGTAAGTAAATACGACATTGTTTCCTCTCAATAACATTTATCGTTAAATTCATGATCGTGTAATTTTTCATCGCTATATTTTACATTAAATTGGAAAAATTTTGTATTTGAATTTAAAAAAAATTCACGACACTTTAAGGGCGGATACACAAATAAAACTGAATATTATAAAAAGGAGTAATATAATACAATACAAAATTTTAACAATAAAATTTATTCTTTGTAAATCAATAATATAAATTATTATGAATTCAATTTCAGTATTTGGTAATGGATTATTATTGTGGCGGTGATTTGCTAACTTTATTGAGCAAATTTGAGGACCGTTTGCCCGAGGACATGGCACGTTTCTACATAGCAGAAATGGTGTTGGCCATTGGTTCAATACACGATTTACGTTATGTACATCGTGATATAAAACCCGATAATGTTTTATTAGATGCTAACGGGCATATTCGTTTGGCTGATTTTGGTTCATGTTTACGATTATTTGAGGACGGCACAGTGCAAAGTAACGTTGCTGTTGGTACACCCGACTATATATCGCCGGAAATACTTCGGGTAATTATCCAAAATATAATTAATATTAACAACCTATATTGATTTCATTACCAAAGACAAACATTGATAATTGCAAATATAAACATGTCATTCATCGATGTAATATGTTTACTCACTTGAATTATTTCAGGCTATGGAGGACGGACAGGGTAGATATGGACCCGAATGTGATTGGTGGTCATTGGGTGTGTGCATGTACGAAATGTTGTATGGCGAAACGCCATTTTACGCAGAATCTCTAGTCGAAACTTATGGACGAATAATGAACCATAAGAACTGTTTTGATTTCCCAACTGATGACGCTTATGATGTGTCGGATGAAGCAAAAGATCTTATGAGAAAGTTAATTTGTAGTTCGGAATTTCGATTGGGACAAAATGGTATTGATGATTTTAAAAAGCATCCGTGGTTTAATGGCGTTAATTGGGATATATTGCGTGACAGTACAGCGCCATATATTCCCGAGGTATCATCGCCAACAGATACATCAAATTTTGATGTTGATGACACGGATGTTCGAAGTTCGGATGCTGTTCCACCCGCGGCTAATTCCGCATTTTCCGCATTACATTTACCATTTATTGGATTCAGTTTTACACAAGGCAGTTGTATATCAGATCTCGGCTCATTGCCAGTTATATCAATGAAAGATAAGAGTCAAAAAATGCTGGAGGAGGATAATGCACGATTGTTAGTGGCAATTGCCGATTTAAAAAATCAAATTGGCACAAGTGCAATTTCACCAACTGTCTCGCCGGATTCAAATACTGCTACGAGAAAATTGCAGGATGAAATAAATACACTTACAAAACGTAATTGTGAATTGGAAGTGCAGTTAAAGTCATTGGAAACACCGCGTGAAATACGCACTATGGATAATGGTGATATAACAAAATTGCAGGAGCTTGAGAAATTGGTACGTTCATTGCGAATGGAGAAAGATGAGGCGATTAAGGATAAATTGGATACACAGGAAAAATTGAAACTGCAAGATAAAGAATTGAAAGATGCATTGACACAGCGTAAACTTGCAATGGCGGAGTATACAGAGGTGACTGATAAATTATCGGAATTGCGACAACAAAAGCAAAAATTATCGCGTCAAGTGCGCGATAAAGAGGAGGAGCTCGAAGTGGTAATGCAAAAAGTTGATAGTTTACGGCATGATATAAGAAAAGCGGAAAAATTACGTCGTGAATTGGAGAATCGGGTGGAGGAAGCAATGGCGGAAACGAGCAAAGAACGAAAATTGCGTGAACGCAGTGAGGAATATTGCAAGCAGATGCAAGAGGAGACTGAAAAAATACGTCAACGCTCATCGAGCAATGATGCAAGCGCAAATCATGCACTTGCCACACAAGAAATCAATAGACTCAAAGCTGAAGTTGAAAAATTGGAGGTTCAATATAATGAAAATTTAAATCAACAGCAGAGTCGATATAACGTTGAATTACGTAGTTTACAGGAGCAATTGCATGAAGCTGACGCCCGAAGAGAATTGTCAGAGCGTGAAGTTCAATTGACAAAAGAGAAACTTGATGCGGCGAGATTGGAAAATATAACTGATAGTGAGGAGACAATAAATGAATTGAATAGACGCCATGAGCGTGAAAAAATTATGCTCGCTGAGGAAAATAAAAAATTAATATTAGAGCTTAATTCAATGACTGATAGTGTCAATAGAATTCAAAATGAAAGACGACAATTGGAGGATGAATATGAAGAATTGAGAAATAAAAAAGAGGCTATTGCTCAATGGGAGGCGCAAATAACAGAAATAATCCAATGGGTATCGGATGAAAAGGATGCACGAGGTTATTTGCAAGCCTTGGCAACGAAAATGACCGAAGAACTTGAATTTCTTAAACATTCAGGTGGTGTTGGTGGTGTTGGCAGTACATCAACAATGTCAGATAAAAATTGGCGCAATCGGAGATCACAAAAGCTTGATAAAATGGAATTATTGAATTTACAAAGTTCATTGCAAAGTGAAATACAAGCGAAACAAGCGATATCTGAAGAGCTTACAAAGACACGATCTGATCTTATTGCCGCACAAAAGTGAGTTAAAAATTTTTTATTATTGTTAATTTATATTTATTCAATATTAATATTGATTTATTTTGATGTTTTATTTGTGATTCTACAGAGAATTACGTGACTTTAGACAACGTTTAGATTCAATGTCACACGAAATGAAGAGGAAAGAGATGCAAATCAAGGAATTGCAATCCCGAATTGATTCAAACGATGGTTGTAAGTACAAAAACAAAAAAAATAGTACTCTTACCGTCGAGGACAACTCGAGGATTCATAAAACATCTTATGAACAATTTATATTTATAATTGTAACACAAACAGCAATAGCTCATGCTGTTTATGTTATATGGCGGCATTTTAACTTTTCACGTTGTTTGTTTGGTGGATAAATACCAAAAGAAAGAAAAAAAAATCAAGCGCTATACTTTACAATCGCGAAGTGCCGCAGAATAAATATATTCAATTATTACTTCTTTTTTTTTCGTTTTTTTTTCTTGCATTTAATGAAACAATTTACTTAGCTATAAAACAGTACCGAAAATAAACTGCATGATACTATTTAGTGTTAGTAGTGTATTCTTGTAGTCGACATACAGTTATATAAAATGATCTCACGTATTGTTGATTAATTAACAATTTACTTGTAGTTCAATTTGTGCATGATGTAGCGGTAAAAAAATTAGTGTACATACAAATTTCGCGATTAATTATTCACAAACAAACACACAAAAAATAAAACAACTATTATTATTATCATTAATGAATTTTCTAATGAACAAATACATTGGCGGTGTAGGGTTAAAGTATAGTTGTAATATTGTGGTGGAAATCTTCAAAAGAAATTAGAATTGAAGTTTTCAATCAAAAAATGTTGGAAACTTTAATAATTGACAATCCTGGGCTTTCCCGATCCCTCATAAACAAAACAAAGGAAAAGCAAAAAAATATATAAATAATCGATCACTTTTGCATCAATCAGAAAGAAAAAAAAATAAATAAATAAAAAGAAAAACATAGAGAAAACAAAAAAAATACCAAGTGCTAATTATGGGAATACTTTTATCACTGCGCACAACTTTTAAAATTATTCATGAATGCAATTTGCATTATACATTATTTTACCATGGTCAAAATAATGTTGGAACGTGAAAGAAAAAACAACAATGAAACAATATAATTGCGATTGTTGATATTGGAATTGCCTCGCCAGCTTATAAGTAACCCAATGTTCGGCACGGTATGCAATTCTGATTTCTAGACTACAAAGTGCCCCTGTTTATTGGCGCAACGAGCTGCGTGTGGGGCCTCTTGTTGCTCATCATCAAACTGTATTTGTGACAGCTGTTCTACTACCTACCGTATCGTCAAGCAAAACGTCTTCAAACATCGTTACAACCAAACCCCAACGTATCATCGTGCATCAGCCGTCATCACCCCTACCAGTAATGCGTGCTCCCCGCATCACAACATGTCGCTTATTAACTAGATTTGCACCGGTCAACTCGATCATCAATCGCAATGCTGTTGCCATCGTATCGTCGCCTGGTAAATTCCTATCATTGCGAGTGCCCAAATATTATTAAATGGCTGAAATATATATTTTATATTTTTCACATATATATAAAAATATTTTTCTTGTTATCGCTATTAACAACAGCAAAACCCGCTATGTGTGGCGATAATTGTATTATACAATTGAAAGAAAGATGTTGATATTAAAAATGGGATTCAATTCGAAAGTCACTGAGATCCATGTACAAATTTCACTACGAAAAATTATTTTTGCCCAAATTTTTGTACGCTTAATATGAAGATTATTCATTTGCACAAAGTCACTTATTATGAATCTGGATAGTTGGATAATTATTTAGATGAGTGTGAGTTATGATAAATAATTCCACATACTTGTTCCAACTGATGCATTGTATTTTCAATGCAAAACTACAAATTATATATTTATTTGAATAATTGTACACATTCAATTTATAACAAGTGACTTTGGTCAATTAATTATCTTTATTTTGAGTCTGAATGTGGAGCAAAATTATTTATTGAAGAGAAATTTTGTGTAAAAAAAATGTGGTGTACACTCTAGTGATTTTAAATAAGTAAATCCTCACCTTAATAATCTGCCACTACTCTCAAAAGTCATAGCAATGCTGTGTTTTATTTTTTAATCTAGAAAATTATACTGTGAATGAACGGAAATGAAAAACTATTAATAATATTGTTAGTAAAATTTTATAAGAATTTTTTTGATTTTTGTTCGTGAAAAAAAAAAGATAACGGGCGCACGCTTCCTCCTAACTTATTGTACTGGAAGCCAATTTGAATTGATGAAATTTGTAAGGCATGTGTTGTGATAATTTTTAATATAACGCGATAATGATGAATCAAATGATAAAATCAACAATAAAGGCGTAATAAACGCTCAAATGTGTGAAGGCAGTTGGTAGAATATTTAGACGCCGTCCCGTATCCCATTTGCCTACATGACATAGAAATTCCGTGTGAATAATCGCTTTTACCTTTTACAATTTTGTTTTGACATTTTATTATTTTTTTATGTCTTTAGTGGGAACAATAAATGCTAGGGGGTTTTATTTTTATTTTTTTGCGTTGATAAGCCACAAGGCCATTGATAATATTTAAATAATTGCGAGCTCATTTGATTGAAAAAAAAATTAATTAAAGCTACTTACACTTTCATTGTTAAACATTTTTCAATTTTCTCATTTCGTTTCTCTGCTTTTTTCATCACAATTGCAGTCTTGGAGCGTCCGACGTCGCAAATGTCATACCTGGAACATTTTCTCAAAGAGACAGCTGGTAGTACACGTCATGGAAGCGTGGACAGCATGGAGGGTGATATTGAAGACAATCGAGCGCCAAGTATTACAAGCAGCAAAAGCAATCTCTCTGAACTGAGTATTGTAAGTGAGGGAAAAAAAACTCGCGTATCAAATTATTAATAACATAATAGAAAAAAGTCTTCATTTACTTTTACTAAAGGGAATAATTTATATTTTTGTTTATCTCAACAGGATCCGACATCGCCATTGTCCCAGGAACTATTAAATAAATCGTCAGCGTCACACAGTCAAGCAACGTTGCAGCCAAAACCAAAATCACATCAATTCCTCGTGCGAACATTTTCCGCACCAACAAAATGCAATCATTGTACATCGTTAATGGTTGGATTAACCAGACAGGGTGTTGTATGCGAAGTGTGTGGCTTTGCTTGTCACATGCCATGTTGCGATAAAGTACCGCCAATGTGCCCGGTGCCCCATGATAAAACAAAAAGACCATTGGGAATTGATCCAACGCGTGGCATTGGTACGGCTTACGAGGGCTATGTAAAAGTACCAAAAATGGGTGGCGTTAAAAAAGGATGGGTTCGTCAATTTGTCGTTGTCTGTGACTTTAAATTATTTCTCTATGATATTTCACCGGATCGAAATGCCTTGCCGTCCGTTTATGTATCGCAAGTGTTGGATATGAGAGACGAGGAATTTGGCGTTAGTTCGGTGCGTGAATCTGATGTCATTCACGCGACAAAAAAAGACATTCCATGCATATTCAGGGTAGAGATCAATTTTTATTCATTATATATTTTATATTCGAGAAAATGATATTGAATTATTATACTCTTGTATTTTGTTTTTATTTTATTTATTTTTTTTTTTTTGATATAGATTACCACATCCTTGCTGGAACCGCCAGGCTTACGAAATCATACATTGATGCTCGCTGATACAGAGAGTGAAAAAACAAAATGGGTGGTTGCCCTAAGTGAGCTGCATCGAATTTTGAAGCGAAACAATCTTCCTAATACAACGGTAATTAATTTGCATTTATGATATTATATTGAAATGTTGTCAATTACAATTAATTGAAATTGTTGTTGTAAATAAATTAACAAATATATATATATATATAT
>CAJUYH010008123.1:0-16062 GCA_910591685.1 Galerucella tenella | reverse complement strand
CACCTTAAAAAGATCCATAATTGAATAATTTAATGTACGCCTCTGGTTTGTTTACGTTTCAACGGAAGTCGGCCATATTGAGAAGCCACTTTGGTCGATGATTCTTTATACTGTTTTGTTCTCTCCTCTCTCTCTTACCTCCATGAGTTGGACTGACGACTGAGTTCGAAAAGTAAGGTCCGAGAGATCATTCCCATTCCATAATGTGACATCTGTGCAATTCGGCTGTCTGATTTGACCCCTTTTCGAACTGTTAATGTGACAGCTCAAAACATTAACCTATACGGACTTAATGTTCTGTGTATCTATCTAAGTCAATATTAATATCCATTTTTAAATGAAGCAGCCTGTTTTGTTTTCTTGGCTCCTTTTTAAATATTTTCAACTGCTTACAGTTAATTCATTTTGTTACTTGCTTATTCTATATTATTATGATATTCAATGGTTTAATGACGGATACATTTATAGTATCATACTTGACTTGAATTGTATTTGATTAAAATTTAACGGATGGTCGCCTAAGATGGTGCCGACATTCCTTTATTAAACAATAATGTACACACTGAGTCAATGCAGACGAAGCCGACGTCACTAATTGGTATGAATAAAAACAAATTAGTAAATAACATGTTCTATATTTAACGCAATGTGTGTTCAAGTTTTTTTGGTATATTTTAGAAGTAAAAATGCGAATTTATTTTTAAACTTGCACTTCTCAGTACAAAACACACATTTCAGATACATTGTGCCAACTCATTTACTTATATTTCACTTTTAGTACAGGGAATGAAGCATTTCACCTGGCAATTTTTTCGTCCAGCATGGATTGACTTGAAATTTTAACAGAAAGTAGGTGATAGCCCAAGGATCAAAATCTATATCGAACCGAAGGGCGCTAAAGCCTTGGGGGTGGTTGCCACCCCATCTCGGGGGTGAAAATTTTGTATTACATTTTAACCACAGGAATCGATTAAAAAAGTGATTCTTAGCAAAAAATGTTCCATACATTTTTTTTGTAAAATCAATATTCTCTAAGTTATTCGCGATTGAAAGTAACGCTTTTTAGAGGAAAAAAATCGACGATTTTGATATGTTTTTCGTGGATTACTCGAAAATTATGCATTTTATCAAAAAAATTGTGAAAAGCGAAATTGTAGCTTTTCGAAAAACAAGCAAAACTCTTTTTTATAATTTTTCTAAAACCAATAGGAACCGAGATATGGCCCATCAATGATTAGCTTTTTTTCCCAAATGCAAAATGTGATAGATTCAAAGTCAAATACCGGAAAAATGATGCATTTTTCGTAGAAAACTCATGGAATCTTTTTCAAAGAGCATAATTAGACCTTTCTTAAAAAAAGGTTTGTAGCATCAAAATTGAGTGAATTATGACAAAAATAATGTCAGTATTGAATTTTTTATACAAAAAAATCGGTGAAAAGAACCCCCTAACTACCCCCCTAATTAAAATTGATCTTTATCCTTGTGCAATTCTCTTTGTACTTGTATGGTTAATATGTCCAAGAAGTTTGACTAATTTAAAATTCATAGTGTAACGTTTATTCTAATTTATATTTACAATTAATTTATATTTACATATTTATATTGAAATACAGTCCTTACTTAATAATTTATATACACACTAAACGAACACTAACTATAATTTATATGAGAGTCACTTAATAAACACTTTATCGAGGCGCGATTGCTTTCTCTCAGTATCGACACTAACTGACTAACTAACTCCGCTGCGATGCTCGTCGCCTATTTATACTCGCACGACTTATTCTAGAGACTTCTCGAACTCGAAGTTTTGGTGGATGCGCCGGGTTTTTCTAGATGTTACGTTATCATTCTTGAAAATACGGCGGAGGAGCCATAGTCGTATCATATGGGAATTTCACTGGGGGCACTAATTGAGCACATTAATGCAGCAGCTCGCGTAACAATAGTTTTCGAAAAATTATGGCTTAAAGTAAAAAGTTATTTTTCATAATTTTGTATTTTTTACCTTTCTTTCAAAATAACTCCGAAAATATTAGAGGTACAAGCAAAGTTGAAAAACGAAATTGTAGCTTTTTTATGACAAAAATGTTTCTATAAGTAGATTTTCTGTACAGTTAATATTTGACGAGATATTGCCGTTTAAAACGTCTATTTACGCACGAGCACCACCTTTTTTCAGCCCTTTAAACTCACCCCATTTAAAAACGAAAGGGTCTAAAGAGATTTAACTGACAGATCCTTGTAGTTCTTGAAAAACCCTACCAAATCGTTTTTGAATAAACTTTTTATCATCAAAAATGAAGGAAATACATTAAAAAAACCAATCGATTTGTTTTTCGGATTATATTGCAATTCCACTTGTTCTGGGTGCTCAGGTGAAGACTACAATAATAGTCCACCAGTGATCGAAGAAGATGAAGATGACATCGACCACGATGAAGATCAAACTGATGATACAGATATTTAAAAATCATATTTGTATTTATAATTATAAATGTAATCATTTATTTATGTTAATCTATGTGAAAATACAGCGCATTTTTATGTTAATAATTTTTTTTTGTACTTAAGTCCACTTTTTTCAATTTATATCTATTACAATAGTTTATAAAAATTGCAATGTTGTGAAGGGTGGTTTTTAAAGGTTGAAAGGTGACACATTTTTTTTACAACAGAATTATTGAGCAAATCCCTATTAGCATTAATTATTTTTCTCTTGGCAAAATTTTTTTTTTTCATATAACACAATAACAGTTGATTTTTAAGGGTTGAAAAAGTACAAAACTGTAATTTGAAATGTAACAAATTCATCATTTCACTAATTCAAACCAATTTTCACCTATCTTAAGATTTATAATGCTATTTTTTAATTTTTGACATTTAGGGGTAGTTTTCACCCCTAAGAAACAATCAGGGTTCGTCGGCATGACATGATATATGAAGCAGAGGGTGAGTTGAGCCTAATCCCAAATTTTTATGCAAATCAATCAGAGGCAAAATCATTTTTTAAGGATTCGTGATTTTTTTTACATTAAGCTGTAACAGGGGCTGCTTTTTAAGGGTTGAAATATGATGAAATTGTATTCCAAAGCTCAAAACAATCATTATTTAACTTATCCAAACCAAATCTTACCCATTTTCAGGTTTAAAATGTTATTTTATGATTTTTGACAAATAAATTTCAAGTCAATCCATGTTGGACGAAAAAATTGCGAGGTTTTACCTTTTTTTGAGCTTCATTCCCTGTACTATTTGTATAAATTTGTTACCGTATGAAAAAATCATACAGAAGCACATAGGTACTTCCTTTAGTAAAACATTTGTAGGAGTTACAATATTATTGGATTATTACCATGTTTTTTACTGTTATAAATGAATTTAATTGTTGATAATTAATTCCAATACTTCATGAAAAAAAAAATATCTTCTGTATGTTCCTTGTGGTATATTATTCATTCTTTTTTTAATTTCTTGGAAAATTAAACCACAATATTATTAAATTCTTTATTTCAACGTTTCGGTAGCGTTCCAGCTACCGTTGTCAAGAAAAAATAAGTAGAAATTAATTTTTATCCCTAACTGACACAACAGAAAAAATTTGACAACTAGACAATCAAAAATTATTTTGAAGTTTAGACTGCAAAATTTTGTTATAAAATTTTTATTAAGGTCCATTCATAGTAGATCATAGTAGATAATTTTTAAAGCACTCGTTGTATTACCTTTGATAATTTTTTACTGAATATTGTAACCAATCCAATTACCTACTTAATTTCAAGTCATGTGTCAAATTTCATCCAATCACCTCAGGATTACAGCGATAATACCCTACATGTGATGTTTTCAGTTTGGTGTTTATTTTTTATTAAAAATTAATTTAACGTTGAACTGACAACTGTATTAAAAATGTCGCGAAGATTTGGTATTGCTTTTAACGATTCAATTAATTTACCAAATTGTACTTCTCACAACTGTAGTTTTAAATAAAAATGAATAATATTTGATTAAAACTAATAAAGTTTGTATTGATAATTTTTTACTGGGTATAGTAACCAATCAAATTACTTAATTTCAAGTCATGTGTCAAATTTCATCCAATCACCGCTGTATTACAGCGATAATACCCTACATGTGGTGTTTTCAGTTTGGTGTTTACTTTTTATTAAACATTAATTAAACGTCAAACTGACAACTGGATTAAAAATGTCGCGAAGATTAGGTATTGCATCTAACGATTCAATTAATTTACCAGTTGTACTTTTCACAACTGTAGTTTTAAATAAAAATGAATACTATTTGATTAAAATTGATAAAGTTTGTATTGAAAATTATTAAACATCAGATTGGCAATCAATTTTTTGAAAGCTACAAAGTAAAAAATTATCTTATCGAATACTCCTCGGGTCTTGATAAATACTCAAAATTTTGTCGTAGAGAATCCTTCAAGCGTGTTGCTCAAAGATTATCAAGCAACACGCTTTCAGCATTCTCTATGACAAAATTATCTCGGTATTATCAAGACCCTAGGGGTATTACTACTGAAAATCATTAAACGTCAGATTGACAATCAATTTTTTTGATATCTACAAAGTAAACAATTATCTTATCGAATACTCCTCGGGTCTTGATAAATACTCAAAATTTTGTCCAACAACTCTTTTTCTGTAAACTCAAAATATCGAATAATTCAACTTCCATAACCAAGTTTAAAAATATTACTCCAAAGGCATTTATAATTAATTTTCCTCTCCTACGAACCCAGTGTCAGAAATGGTGGATGTTGCAGAATATATGAAAATGATATTGCCATTGCTTCATGCAGACTGTCAAATTTCCAGTCCAGGAGTTTTGGACATTGTCAACTCCTGATGTCTATTACTGGTGCTCTTTATATCTTCGGTTACCTCGCTGGTTGTTAACGAAAGGTATTGGATAAATGTCTACTTTCTCCTACAGTGAGTGTTGGATTTATGTTCGATAGTGTTCGAGACCAGTTCTCCGTTAGCATATCTTTATTTGGTAGTGATTGTGCCTGTGAAATAACTTCTAATTGTTATTGAATAAGTAATTCTGTTGTTTCCTTTTCATGCACTTGACATATCGTTTGGACTTTGCCTTTAACTTTTGCCTGAGTAAATCCATATATTGACATACATGTTGTTTATGTTGTGGGTGACCTGTATAAGTTTTGATTTTCCAATAGATCTTTCTCACTTTATTTGTTAAGCGCCTAGACGGTTTCAAGTTGTTTTTAAACTCTGTTAACTGCTCCAATTCCCTTCTGATGTCATCAAAAGAACTTTCCAGCCAGCGTTTCCACCCAGGCTTGAGCTTTTTATAGTCCTTGCCCCGATTGCTCTTAGGGAATTGGATTTGTTGATTGTGAATTCGAAGCACCGCCACCGCTCATGTTGGGGTAAATATTATAAAAGAGTCAACTATTGCAATTTTAGGTTTTTGGTTTAAATACTGACACACTATTAATCAATATATCGCTCGCAAACATGGTTTAATATAAAATAAAGCTCAAACATTTATAATGGAACGTATTAAAATATTGTCAATTGGAAAATATCCATATACGTATATTAGAACAGATGCTGCTGAACAATAAATTTCTGTGTCACTAGATTTATCGCAGAATTGAAAAGCTAGGCAGCGATCGATCAGAAGGCGGCTGAAGCGGAATATTCCAAGTGATCCTCAAATGAATTATTCAATTTTTCTGAAGGAATCAATCGATAGTTACGTAACAAGTATTTTTTAAATCTAACTATAAAATAGCAAAGGGCCCCGCGCTTTTCTTATGACAAAGTGGCGTTCCGTCAAATGTTATAAATTTTGGATATGATGTACTCGATTTCTTGACCAAAAGTGTCCATGGGACCAATTCAATCCTATGACTAGTTTCCGATATACAGGGTATTAAAGTTGAAAAATCTTTGTTTTTCGTGACCACGTAATTTTATTATTAACAAATAAATATGCATTTTTAATTGATAGTACCATTGATATGTTCTAGTTTTTCGTAAACTTACACATAAATAGTTCAAAATGTTAACATATATACAGGGTGGGACTCAATTATACAAGGACGAACTTTTGGAATTCTAAGAAATTCTTATATTGAATGAAAACAAGGTCAGAAATAAAAAGTTACTTCATATTCAATGTTCTGGCATCAAATATACTAGAAATAAATAAGTTACAACATGTATTTTAAAAGTAGATTTTGATGTTTAAAACGTATTGGTTACCTAGATTTTAGTACTTTTCTTAAAATACAGGGTGATTTGCACATACATCTTGTTATTAAACCGACAAAAATTAGAGAAAATACACTTTTTCTGAATCACTCTGTATTTTATAATTAGATCCGTCAAAGTGTTTAATTTATTTTGTTTTGTAATAAGCTTAAAATAGTAAATGAGCTGAAAAGATTTCATAATCTTACTATGACCAGTTTTTCTGAAACAGGGTCCTGAGGGTGGAAGAAGTATCGATTAAAGTTAACTTTATTGGAAAACCAGGTTTTCATGATTTGATAATTACTCTGTTCTGTCGGTTCTGTCAACAATTTGGCATTTATAACCTCAATTAATTATATTGTGAATATTTTTATTGCTTTTACTTTGTTTTCTTTGAATTTTGCAATGTTAACAAACGATATCCAAGATATTTTTGAGGAAATGTCAACCGACGATGAAGAAGATGCTATGAATATTGTTGAAGCCCCTTGGCGACAAAGAATATTTAGGAATCGGCTGGACCATTTCACTTTGTGGAACGAAACAAAACTACACTAATGATAAAAGAGATTCAATTTCCTCATTGGAAAAGTTTATGACTCGTCTATCCATCCAGACAGGAACAAATAAAATAAAAATTAGACACTGGGAACGAAATAACAAATACACCAAAACAGACATATCGAAACTAGACCATAAAACTAAAGTCAAAATGCCAATACTGTAGGCCATAGAGAATATTTCCCTATGCTCCAGGCTATTCTCCTTTCCATTTTTCTCATTTTTTTAATGAAACTTTCATTATTATTAATTTACTGTAGTACATGCCTACAGGATGATTCAATACTTGTAATTTATTCATCTTTTGATCAATGGTTCGGTACACGGTATGTATCCATAAATAAAAATGTGATTATAATTTCGTTCACTATCCCTATTCTGCTGAGTACTCTACCCTCGGGACCCTGTTTCTGAAAAACTGGTCATAGTAAGATTATGAAATCTTCTCAGCTCATTTACTATTTTAAGCTTATTACAAAACAAAATAAACTAAACATTTTGACGGATCTAATTATAAAATACAGGGTGATTCAAAAAAAGTGTATTTTCTCTAATTTTTGTCGGTTTAATAACAATATGTAGGTGCAAATCACTCTATATTTTAAGAAAAGTACTAATATCTAGGTTACCAATACGTTTTAAACATCAAAAATTAATTTAAAAATACATGGTGTATTTGATACCAGAACATTGAATATGAAGTGACTTTTTATTTTGACCTTGTTTTCATTCAATATACGAATTTCTTAGAATTCCAAAAATTCATCCCTGTATAATTGAGTCCCACCCTGTATATGTTGACATTTTGAACTATTTATGTGTAAGTTTACGATAAACTAGAATATATCAATGGTACATCAATTAAAAATGCATATTTATTTGTTAATAATAAAATTACGTGGTCACGAAAAACAAGAATTTTTCAACTTTAATACCCTGTATATCGGAAACTAGTCATAGGATTGAATTGGTCCCATGGACACTTTTGGTCAAGAAGTCGAGTACAACATCATATCCAAAATTTATAACATTTGACGGAACGCCACTTTGTCATAAGAAAAGCGCAGGGTCCTTTGGAAGATGGTCAGACGTATGTAGGCTTGCATGAAAGGAAAGATGTATCCAAATATGTTAATATATATTGCAAATAATTATGTTCCGTATAGCAATTCTGTGAATGGTAGAGAATAACAGAAAGACAATGTCTAGACAAATGGGCGTTTCGTGGAGAGGAAGTATAGTTGCGAGTAAAATTAATTTGCATCGTTTCACTATAATTAGAAGCAGAAACGGTTTCAGACTCATAAAGTGATTGTCCATTTATGACATTTAATGAGAGCTGAAACATCTATTGTACCCTCTTACTTCTACTCACTTCCTGAGGAAAGTCTCTAAGACTAGTAGCTCCTTCTGGAGGAATTTTATGATATCTGCAGGTAAATGTCCCTCTTCTATCAAGTAATCTCCTAGATGTTGTGCCCTAGGATTCTGAATTTCTGTGTAATTCGCAAATATGTGGATGGAGGTTTCTTCTTTCTCCACTATTTAGAGCTTTTTCTGGTGCCCATCGATATGTTTTCGACATAATATTCATCTCGGAAAGATTTGATGTTAGTTCCTAACTTCTTCGGACTATAATAATATGCTGCAACTACACATTTTTATCATAGGAAAACTGGCTGCTTCAAAAATAGTATCAATCCACAGTACCTTTTCAATCTAAATATATGAGTGGTCCTGACATATGTGTTTAAAAAATATATGTTTTACAGTATCAAGCTCATTTTTCCAAAGCATGCACCCACTATTTTACAAAATTTACTTTTTTTCATATATTTTATTTCATAATAAGGATAACTGAAAATAAAGCAAATTGAGTAAAAAACTAGAAACACTTTAAAAATTCATCAACACTGTCAAAATTAATAATAGGCTTAGGCACCTATCCTGTATTCTTTTCTCAGTGTCTTACTGTTTTCAACCAAACATCAGGCTCTACTTTTTCTTGAGCATTTTTCTGTTTTCTGGTTTCTATGGCTTTTTTTGTACCATCGGCTTCCACATTATTTTATATACATAATATACAGCGCTGCTGAAAAGTCTCGCACCAAGCGATTATCTTTGAAACGGATAAAGGGAAAGTTATGAGATTCTAGGACGATGAATAAGACTCTATTCTGCATATTTTAGAGCAAATGTCAAATGTTTTTGACGTCAGCGTTTAGCGTACGGCCGCCATCTTGAATTTTTTAGAATGACAACCTAGGTCGTGTGACCCATCACAAAAAAGCTTATTTTTTTCTCTTTCCAAAAATAATCCCAATGTATCACTTAACTTCAAAATGTCCTATAAAATATCGTTTTCATTTTTCTAAATTAAAGTGTAATGTACCTACTAATTATTTGCACTTGTAGGTTTTGAAAATAAAACAAAAAACAATAGTAGGCATTTAAAACGTCAACCACATCATTAGTTCATTATTTATGTACAAATTGTCAAAACTGATACTAATTTCAAATTAGCACAAAATTTGAAAGTAAATTAAGAATAATGGCACCTTTATCAGAAAAACAACGCATCCAAATCTTAATGTTAGTTGGATATGGTGATTACAAACGTACCCATGACGAAGTAACTCATCTTTTTAACGATTTAAATCCTGAATGCCCTCCTATAAGTAGATCTACAATGACGAGATTAGTGAATAAATTTAATGAAACCGGTAGTGTAAAAGACATTCCTAGGTCTGGTAGATGAAAAGTGCAACTAATGAAGGTAAAACCTTAGATTTTCTATAAGATGTTCAAGAAAACCCTGAAACATAGAGACAGTCTATACAGTCTACAATCTAGACAGTCTATACAAACTATTCTGCATAAAAATAACTTTCATCCTTATAAAGCTCAAAATCTTCAACAATTGGGCGAAGATGATTTTGATAGGCGATTACAATCTTGTGAGATAGTTACAGAAAATAAGGATGCAAAACAATTTCTTAGATTTTTTGGTATTCAGTGATGAAGCCACATTTTGCTTGTTAACAGATATAACTGTCGTTACTGGTCAGATTGTAATCCGCACTGGATGGAGGAGGTTCATACACAGCGCCCACAAAAAGTAAATGTGTGTGAGGATTTGGTGAAAAACCATTTGATCGGTCCTTTTTTATTGAAGGTAGGTACCTGAAAGACCGCGTTTATGTAAACATACCAACTAATTTGAACGATTTAAACTATTTAAAGGATCGCATACGTCTCGAAATGCTGGGAATTACTCCACAAGGCACAAATGATCAACGATTCTATTCGTAGCTTCGAAGAGAGAGTGTATCATTGTCAACAAACAAATGGCCAGCATCTTGAGCACTTATTGTAATGAAGTATTTGCATCTTAAATAATTGTTTAGTTTATAAATTTTTGTAACACGCAGTTTTGATTAAAATTATAATTTTAATATTTTTGTTAAATTCCTATCATAATATCCGAGTCAAGTTATACATTAGGATTATTTTTGCGAAGAGAAAAAAAATAAGCTCTTTTGTGATGGGCCAAACAACCTAGGTTTTCATTTAAAAAAATTCAAGATGGCGGCCGTACGCTAAACGCTGAGGTCAAAAACGTTTGACATTTGCTCTAAAATATGCAGAATAGAGTCTCATTCATCGTCCTAGGATTTCATAACTTTCCCTTTATCCGTTTCAAAGATAATTTCTTGGTGCAAGACTTTTCAGCAACGCTGTATATAGTCTTGTCGTAATGTGTCCCCAGCGATTATATCCATTTAGTGAAAATATTAATAAAAAAATAACAATCCGCCATCGTAGCTGTAGCACCGATCACAAGCGTGTTATGTAACGCTTTTGTAAACATCATTTGACATTTTGGTTTTTCATCGCTTATGTGATTTTTCCTCGTTGTAAACTATTAGGAATCTCGGTTTTGGATTACCAAAAGCACAACAAATCTGCCAATAAATAATTTGTTTGTGCTGGGAGGTCTGTCTGATAATGTCTTTTTAAAATGTTAACAACTTCCCTGTAAGTATTACATGTATAATAAGTTGAAATATAATCCAGAAGAATACAGAGGCTGTCTCTCCTAACTAGGTTTTGGCGAGAAATTCAAATAGTATTTTGAAAAGGTCAGTTTCTTCATTGAAACTCGTACTTTTTGTAGAATTAACATTTATTTTGGATAAACTAGGAGTCTACGACGTGAAATTTAATATGGTAATTCACCTTTTCGTGGTCTTTGAGTTTTCCAATTCGTTTCCTTATTAATTAGATTTTAAATGTTGATAAAGGGAAGAGTCTCTTTTATAATAAATCGATTTTCCATTTGGTTTGACCTAGAGAATACATCCGTCCGACCTACAAAGGTTCATTGGCGTAACCAGAATCGAGAATAATCAAAATAGCATGAAAAATATTCCATCAATATCGTATGTGTTTCATTAGTCGCGTCATTATACGCGAAAAAAATAAAAATTTTTCGGGCAGCACCGATAGGAATGCGGTTTTCGGCATTCGCTTGCAAAAATTATTTGTAAAAAATTTACGTAGTTGTCATTTGTCCAAAATCAGAAATTGCATTGTTGCAGCCAAAAATGCATTCGAAAAATGCATTTTTTGAGACGCCCGTTCAGAACTGGCCCAGAATGGGTACTCGGGGGTTTTCGAGGTCGCTAATCACGATTATGATGTTCAAATTGACACCCTGACCACCTGGGGCTCAGGAACGCTGACGAACGTCATCTCCGTGGAACACTCCCAGAATTCGTGCGGGGAAGGAAAAACACTTGGCGCCCGGGGGTTTTTTGGGTCGCTGAATTCATATGGCATCGGCGAACACCCCCGCACACCTGGTGCGCCACAACCTGGACGTAGACGTCCTCTCCAAGAATTTTTCTGACACATTCGAAACATGTCTTCTCCGAGACGTTCAGGTCCAGGTTGCGCTGCACTAGGTGCTCGGGGGATCGTTTTCCAATGCTTTTCCGTGTTTTTCCAATTTCTGATTTTGGACAAATGAAAACTAGGTAACTTTTTTACAAATAATTTTTGCAAGCGAATGCTGAAAACCGCATTCCGATCGGTGCTGCCCGAAAAATTATTTTTTTTCAGGCCTCATTTCGCGTATAATGTCGCGACTACATTCAAAGTATTTCGAAATGAATAAATATAAATTAAATAAATATATCTATTCATCTTTCAAATGAGACAACTTCAAACGTTGAAACTATACACACAAAAGAGCCCATTTTTTATGAGACTAGCTGTGGAAATAAAATAAATTAGTTACGTCATCAAATTGTCAGAGTTGAATGAACAAAAATAAAAATGAGTTCAAGCGAAGACAATCTCCCTTCGGATATTGAATTAATTAGTTAATTCAAATTTGTGCCAGAGAAATCACGAGGAAAACACCTGCAGGCTTATGATCGTAATTAATTTATATAACTATAAAGAGTGCAATGTGAATATATAAAATGAATAAGTTAATTATATGTACGCTAAGTTACATAATATAACATAAATATTTAATTCTGGTATTAATATTTTTTTCTCCTCCTCTACTATAATTTGTTAATTAAATGCCAATTTTCAGTTTCATAATGATACTCATTATAACACTGGTTTTCATTATAAAACTGAAAAATTTAGAGTTTGTTTATTATAAATATTTCAGGTATATTTGACTTTTATGCTGTATATTGTTTATATTGGTATTTTACTAGGTTAATATCATTTATAATATTTTGATTCAATTTTCTTCTCTTTTGTGAGTGAAACATTAACAATTTGAATAGGTCATAAGTTGTCTGCCAATCTCTTTCATAAAAATATAGTAGTTTTCAATATTTATAGTTCTATATCATACGATATCTGTCAATTGTCACGAATTCATTTGTATTTCCGGTCACTGGTGAGATTAATACTCTACATGTGCTACAGTGTTAGTAGTTTTTAAAAGTTTCATAAAATTGATCAATGGATAATTCAATTATTATTCAGCATGTTCACCTACATTTTCTTATTGATCATGGTTACAATGACCATCTATACAAGAAATTCAGTGGTTGAAATAGGCCTGTGCAGCCTTTTCAATCTTGTAGTTCGACTTTGTCGAACTCTAAATTTCATCCTTTTCACATTCTTCTATAATCATACCCTTGTGAAATGTCCATTTGAACAATTTAAATGTAAATTCAAACATTCGCTGTAGTCCTTTTGGCATTATGCCATCAGTTTTTTGAAAAATTTTATATTACCTCGTTTCTATAATTTCTAATTTTCCTCCCTTTTTCTTTTCTTTCCTCACCACATTAAGTACAATTTTAAAATAAAATATTTTAATATAAGTATGTATTAGCATACTGATAATTTCTAACTTTTGGCAACAACCCGACTTTCTTTTGTTTGTTTCATACAGGTAACTACATTTTTAATTTTGACCACCTACTAATATAACTTGGTATTATCATTGAAAACAATTTCATGTCGTTTTTGTATTTTATAATTTTGTATTTCAACAATTTCTTAAATGTAATTTCAACAATCGTAATATTCTCAATTTGTACTCTCAATTATATATTCATCTTTCATATTACGAGTACATTTAAATCCATAGTTCTGGTTTAAATAATTCTAACATAATTTCATAAGATCTTTGTTTATTAAGTTTAACATTTCTTTCTATTGTAGCCTGATGATGGTAATAATGTACCGAAACTAGTAGCATCATATGTGTCCTTTTTGGGACTATAATAAAACTTATTGTGGTTTGGACTTTGAGTTTTATTGAACCATTGGTTTGGATCTCATGTAATGGTTATTAATACACTCGCATTAACCATACGAAGCTTGCCTTTGGCTCGTTTTGTATCCCGGTTAATGCTTCTATATCTATTAACAACCATCAATACATGATCGTTGCATAATATACTATTCTTGATTCTTATTATCGCACTAGTGCGGTAGTATACGTCATTACGACAATGAAAATAGTGTCAAATCGTATCCGTTACATGACAGTTGTAGTTGTAGATAATAGTAGTTATTTATGATATGACTGCAGAATGAGCGAAGCGAATTCTGCAATTCACATGAGTGCCTTAAAAGGTACTTTTAACACGTATAGCATACAATATTTTTTCTACAAACGTTCAAAAAATGCAATAATACAGTTTGAATTAAATTTTAAAAACCTTTATTAATACATCCAAAGGAGATAATTTTAAATTATTTAAATTTAAATTCCATTTTTTCTGCGCATCATTCCTCCTTATCCACGGAAAATGGTAAAACAGCAGTGCAGGAAATTAATTTGTCAAATTGCACAAATTGTACTATTAATATTAATGTTAATAAATAAAATCTAAATATTTTGACGTTTGCTTTCAAAATTTGACAATTCACTCTTACCAGCAGTGCCATAAACATTTTAAGGCACTCAGTGTCTTAAAGTGACATTTTTAATGCTTCTATGGAGTGCTAAAAATGGCATTTTTAACACGTTTGTAGAAAATAGTTATTTATGATATGAGTGTTAAAAGTGAGGTTTTATTTTGTGAGTGAAAACGTTTGTGAAATGAGCGGAGCGAATTGAACAATTTCACGAACAAAATAAAATCACTTTTAACACAAATACCATACAATGTTTTTTGTACAACTTCCCTATTTTGATAATGAAACGAGCGAATTTGCAATGACAATAAATTCAAAATGCATTTTAGTATTCAAATAATCAAAAGATTGTTGTGAATGGCAGACGTTGCCAACGTTATGATTACTAACAAATGAGAAAAGACGCTGTCATTTGAATTTCAGTGTTAAAAATACTTTTAACACTAGTGTTAAAAGTATTTTTAACACGCTGCTATGTAAACAATCGTTTTTAACATTGTTTGCTATCATTAAAAGTGTCACTTTTAATGACAGTTGTACAAAAAGTATTATTTACAGTTTGCTGTAATATTGTCGTATTTAATAAGGCGTGATACCGATAGATATCGAAGAATAATTATAATAATTATAACGCTTTATAAAGTTTTGAAAAATATCTTCCAAATCAGTGACCGTTCAACTAAGAAGAAACAGCTACTTTCAGGGCTATATGCATCGGCAGATATTGAATTACGGGGTTGGTATATTTACAAGATATTTAACACCAACCATTCTGGTTTGCAATTAGAAGGGACAACATAACTTGTAGTACAGCAGTACAAGGTATAATATGTCCTCCGTCCTAGAGTTCTAAGAGCCTAATCCCGGATCGCCGATTTTGAAATAGTAATTTGCGTTACAATACCGGAAAGTAGTGTTTTCCAGGTCGAGACAAGGAGATTTCTGGAAGCTTTGTGAGACCTGAAAAACACAAATTTTCGGTTGTGTGACGTGCAATATTTTTTTTCAGACAGACTCTTCGATATACATTCAATTCTTCAGTTTACTTTTTATAACAAAGTGATTGACAAAACTAAAACAAGATAACGACAAATTAAAAATCAACGAACTGTCATCACTCGACAATATATATCGAAACATTGTTACCATAGTAATGAAATCAAGGTAGATCGTATTATAGAAGAGCGATTGGGAAAATGGAAAAAATGGACGTCAGGAACCAGCAATAGTTATTTGTATACTAAGGCCGCAAAATGCTTTTTCGCGTTCCGAGAGAGAGATTATCGCCGAGGCCGCTCCGGCCGAGGCAAGATAATCTCGAGGTCATAGTATACACAATATTTTTCGTGCAACCGTGAAAATTACATCATTTCAATAAACATTATGTCTCTTTAGAAAAGACAGTTAGTTTTTGGTTCGAAATACATTGTTATTATCATATTTCAGAAATGTCAAATGCTGTAATGGCGTTCAGTTTGCCGGCAGTCACTATGGGAACGGCCGTAAAAATTTTTGTCGGCCGTCACTCTGGGTAACGGCCGAAAAATATCATTCTCTGGGTAACGGCCGCAAAATATCATTTTGCGGCCTCTGTTGCGGCTGCAAAATGCTTGTTTTGCGTCCGGTTGCACGAAAAAGCTTTTTCCGGTCCCTAGCGTCCATTTTCCGGTCTTGATCGGCAAAACGTTATTTTCTGGACGAAAAATTGTCCAGAATGTGTATACTTTCTGGTCGGTATTAAAAAAAATATTTTTCAAAACTTTATGAAGCGTTATAATTATTCTTCGATATAGTACAGGGTGCGCCAATTATTTCCACTCGATCTCTAGCACCGAAACTA
>CAJUYH010008122.1:0-16063 GCA_910591685.1 Galerucella tenella | reverse complement strand
CGAAGCGAACCGCCATACTTCAGTGAAACTTTTAAATTCCCCGTGCTTTCACCTGTATGGCCATCTTCTAAGCAATTAGAAGTATGCGAAAGTGGTATGAAAATGGAGTTCGACTTTTTTAAACACAACTATCCATTTTTTTATCAAACCAGAGAAAATTTAAGAGAATTAAAAGTGCATTTGAGCTTATTTTCTAACGACCTTCCCAAATCTGTTATTATTTTTTATGAACGCTATTTGGTAAAAAAGTTAACTCGCGTTTGACAGTTTTGTACAGGAATCCCTATGTCGCATCTCATAAATAACACAGTGTATATGATTTAAATGAATGTATCGAAATCAATTCATTCAATCTTTGAAATAGTTCACTACCTCATCTACAAACAAGAGCAAAAGATAATGTAAACAATTTGAGATAATATTTATATCTACAAGTTATAACAGTTTTTAAGAACATCCAGATCTCGTTAAGTTCTTTCTTGTCGAGATTATTGAGTTGCATTTATTTCACATTGAGAGAGGCATGCTTAAATCAAATGTGTCGTGGCTGCAGGTCGTTAGTTAACGTGTCCAAACAAGGGTTTCAGTGGGACCTCCTGCAAGGACGTAGTGCTCTATTTGATAGCTCATTCCAATATTAATGAGTTCCATGATATATGAGGTATATTTTGGCGGAACGCCATGCAAATTATCATTCGAACCATAGGATGTGTGGGTGTGTAGGCTAGTTTATATATTCATTCAGTTGTTCCTTAGTGAAATTATGATAAACATTCTCCTTAGGTGTCGATTTAATTTGGGTCAATTTCTTTAAATGAAATAAACCTTCCTGAGAGAGTAAATTCTTATTATAATCGATTGAGTCTAAGCATATATTCTGTGGCTAAAATTAAGCCTCACTTGCATTTAAACAATGTGCGTACAAAAAAAATTACGATCCTACGATTTACAGATGCAAGTTGATTGTTTCAAATATTTCGATATATTTTTATGTAAGGCGAGGCCAGATCTGACTACTGCAAACGCAACGGTCAAGAGATGGAGCTTTAATAATGAATTCCAATAAGTATAACAGCTAGAGAAGACTGGAAGAAGGATGTATCCATACATGCTGAGGCAACCTGGTGAACGGACGCTCCAAGTAGAAGTAAGTGTAGGTATAGGAACCGGAATTATATAGCTAAAACAAAAGATCTATTCCAATGAGCTTAGCTTAGGGCATCACAACTTTTCATTTGAAAGTGACTGCGATTCACTTCTGCGGTGAAGAAATTAGAAGGCAGGAAATGACTTACTGTTCAGTTGCCATCTTTGCCGATAGCCAAGCTGCACTGAAGGCACTTGATTCCATAGAGGTATATTCTAAGCTAGTATGAGATTATATAGGTGCCTTAAACGCACTTGAAGAACATTGCAAGGTCTTGGTATCCTGGACCAGAGCATAAGGGTCATAAAGGCAACGAATTGTCGGATGAAATTGCCAGAAAAAAGACAATAAGCATGTTCACAAGGAAGTGGCTGGCTCTAGAATACTCTCACCAGGTCGGGCGAAACAGTTCATTAGCGCGTCTTGTCGTATTCATGTACCTGAGGCAATCCTTGTGCTTTCCGGTAGAGTACAGTTCCTCTAGCATCAGTGTCCAAACAAAGTAATCATGACATTATTTCAGGAATAATAGAGTACACGCATATTACATATTTTGCTTAGATATTAATTTATAATGGTAAAGCTGATATCAAAAATTACTAATAATAGGAAATAAACCAGTTTCCATTGAAATTACTTCCAAATTTCAAAATAAAATTCAAATTTCAATGCACTTTCCAACCACCACCCGAGGATTTCCGAACGCTACCGATGATATGTGTGATGTCATATCTCTGGTTTGTTTACTTTTTTCAATATGGCCGGTATTGCATCAAGTTCTGTGTAGTTGTGTGTTTATATTGTGTAGTGTATTATATATATAATATATACCAACCAATATTTCGATGTGTGGTCGTGAGAAAATAATGATTTTATGGTTGATTCCTAGACATATAGGTACATAACCTCAAACTATTTAAGAATAAAAATTACCAGCATAGAAGTAGGTACTTATATTAAAATGGTCTTCACAAACAAAAGTAGTAGTATTTGTCGAAATATCGACTTTGTTTCGACGCATAGCTTGCAACCACAAGGCCCTCTCTTAAGTGTGTTTTTGCTTGCGTCACCAGGTAAAGTAACAAATATTTTGTCTGGAGCTTTAATGGACGTTGATTTAGACTCTGGAACAATGCAATACTTGGAATACAAAGTTTTTTCTCAGCTTTATCCATTTTTAAAGCTTTCAGAAAAAAATTAGGTCACAAGAACGCGTGATACACGAATAAGAACGTAAACAAATGACGTCACTCCATGGGGCAGACATCTTTATGACGTAAAGCGCGTTTTGGCAGACTTTCAAATTTTATGACTTTTGAAGTCGTTTTGAAAGTGAAGTTTATATATATATTTTTTAAAATAGGCATGCAAGGTGTTAGGAGACCTGATAAAGCGTCAATTCCTACCAATAGCAAAATTTATGCTTGTACCCTGTTCAGTATCTCCAATAAACCAACTGCTTCATGTTCACGGCTATATTCCGCAGAAGGGTATCTTTAGCAAATAACGAACTTCATGTGTACTCATCTGTCTCCAGTATCCCGAAAAGTGAAGTGTCAGATGCAATAATTGCAAGACTTTACAGACAACGTATTATCTTCCCAAATAATATTAATGAGATCACAAAATTTCGTGTTCAGCAAAATTTTTCTGTGTGGCTGCTTTTTCTAAAGGCTTAGATACAATTGATTGTTAAAGTTCAGTAACCAGGTAATTACATTTTGTTGAATTGATTGGAATATAACAAATCCACACAAAAACTGAGGTTATGTTGTGTCTTGTCACTTGTCAATTTCAGTTGGCAGATTCTCAATTCTCACAAGCATCGGTAAATAAAGTGTTAACATTCAACCGAAGTTACCTAACCAACCGATTTAGTCAGAACTGGTGCAAATGGTGCAAACAAATTCTCTGTTTTGTGTACAAAACAATAAGAAGAGATAATTTCTTGATTTCCATACTACTTTTCATAAAATTGACGCAAGAATTCTCGGGAATTTCATAGTTCAAAGTCGATTTCGACAAAGACTTTGTGGAAGTTGATTTTCAGAGAATATCATACAAAAAAAGGTAGAGCGTGTCGCGGGACACACGGTAGGAACTTTAGTTCCTTTTAAGCAAAAATTTCTTGAATCAATAAATAAATACACATATTAATATTAGAGTTTATTTTACTCTGGATGAAACATCATTTAACAAAAATATGCAGTAGTATTAATTATAAATAAAAATAAAAATCTTATCATTAAGTTGATAGTTATTTATGATACAAGTGCGTGAAGTTATACTTTTGCGCACGAGTTGCGAAAATGCCAAAATATTATATGAAATAATCCGTACAAATTAACAACAAATACTTAAAACAGAATAAAATGGGTATTTAAGGGGACCTCAGATTTTATAAAATCATGTAATACATCTGACGTTATAGATAAGCATTTCGCATATTCCTCGGTGGTCGAGTAGTAAGCAAACCAGACTCTCACGGTGTAGACCCGGGTTCGATTTCCCGCGAAAAAGTTTTTGTTTAATTGTTAATTTTATTTTTAAATAATTATACTGCTTGATATTAATAACGACAACAGGTAGACGTTTGAAATATTTAGCAGAATATTCATTATTATAGATAATGGTACGGTACCCTTCATGAGGGAGTCCGACTGGCAACATCTACTTATAACAGCATCGTATATTTAAAAAGGGAAACCGTAGCATTATACAAATTGGACACTCAAGAACTGTACGTTTACCACACAAAAATTAGTGGGAACATAAGTTTGAATTGTTAAATTTTTAATTTGAAGTTATATTACAGTTTATAGAAATTTTTATTTTCTAGATTTTTTCTTAAGTGGGTCTTAGAAAAAATATGCTGTTCGACTCGTGTGGATTGTTCATATCGCACTTGAACGATTGAGCACCCCGCCTACGGCGTCGAGCTCAAATTTCGTCCTCGTACGATATGGCCATCATATCCACACTAGTTGCACGAATTACTTTTTCTATCAAAGTATGCCCTTTTACATTTAAAAACAAGCTGCCAAATGTAAAATCAATTTATCCATCCACTTTAGAGTTATCTAATTAGAACACTCAAGTTTTCAAAATTTCAACACCCTGTATTTCGAAAAGTAAATGTGCTAGAACCCTTAATCCTCATATCATTTTGTCCAATTTCACGAGAGGAATCTACATGCAAACGTTGTAATTACCCTTAACGTTCGAGATGCTTATACCATTATACAATTCCTTGGAAATGAACGAAATGTCAAAAGTGACATTTATACTTCTCGATCAGTTTAAAATATATTTTGCATTTTGGTGAAATTTATCACTTTTCGACGTCTGAACGGTAAGTAAATCACTTACCGACGTGTTAAACTTACAAACCAGTAAACACAACCTACCGTCCTGACAACCGATGTTATAAATAAACAAAAAAGATCAATCGCGCAAAAAAATTATGGAAATAATAGTAAAAATTTATCCGAACAAATTCAAGTAGATTAACAGCACTGCGAATACCAGTTTTGCATAGAATTTTAATGTAGCATCGGTGGTTCAGTGGTAGAATGCTCGCCTTGCACGCGGGCGGCCCGGGTTCGATTCCCGGCCGAAGCATATGAATCGCTGCTTCGTAAACGAGAGAGAGACTTAGGAGAGAGCACACGCAAGTAAGGCACATAATGAAGCAACGTAACGTAACGGTCAGATCTTTTGCGTCGCGATCTCCGGTCGCTCAAACCTAACCCGACGTAAAGAACTAAAGTTCCAAAAAAGCAATTCACCCGAATTGGATCCTGTTAGACGTACTTCACGGTACATTAGTGAGAATATGCGGAATTAAAAAGGATTCCGATATGGGTACCTGAAAGGTACCATGTATTTTATCACAGGCTCTCAGAAGAAGGATATGGAGATGATCATATACAGGAAGGAAAATGGTAAGAAAGTGGTCATGGAATGTGCTGAGAACAATGTTTTGTTTTTCTTTACATTCCCATTGCAAAATGTAGCTTTGCTTTGAACAGATGTTAATTAGGTATATTAAATATTCAAAATATATTCAAAACTCATAAACCGTTGGAATAATTATTATTCTGTGATATCTATTGGTAACGCGCTTCATTAAATACGACAATATTACAGGTAACTGTAATAATAAATAAATAATAAATAATGATGTTCTTAATCGTTTTATAAACTATATTTTTTGGACACTTTGTACGGAGAGTTACTTCGTATATAAAAAAACATCGTTTTTTTGTTGATACCAAAGAGTAATTTGTCAAGATATTGGCAGTTTTGGAATTCACGGCATCATGTAAAGGAATGCATCGACATCGATATGCGAATTGTTTCAATTCCACCAAATATGGACAAATAAGTCGGGTGAAAAATAAACCATATAATAACAAAAGTTGTTGAATACGAGCGAAAGGCGAGAAAAGCGAAGACGAAGAACGGACACCAATTGTGCGATTACCGATAATTAGGGGCCAACTTATCGAGACCGAGAAGCATGTGTCTTTCCCCATACGGCGAATACCGGTGGCGTACTAGCAAAAGTTGTTATGACCAAATAGAGAATAAGTAAGGTCTCACTCTAATTATGTGATAATTCAACGGACTAGGAAGAGTAGTTCTTCGGTTGTGCCTTTCGTGAATACCAATTCGAGGTGAGTTGTTAAGCTATTGGAAAAACTTAATTGCTCAACTGGGGTATTTGCGATATATAGGCTAAGCGAATCTTTAAGAATGCTTTCTCCGATGGGACTTTCAACCTAGTTTAAATATATACTTGAGAATTTTGTGTGTACGGTCAATTATTATTTATAAAAAGTGAATATTTCAAGCTAACAATCAGATTGAACTATTGCGAAAAATATCTGACATATCCAAGTCTAATTTAGTTGATAAGTAATGCCACAATAAAAATTCCCCAACATTAGCCATAGCGTATCTGTATCTATATCTGTAGAGTAGGGAGGGTGAGTGTGTAGGCTCACAGCACTTAGGCCACATGTGACCCATTGTACATCCTCCCGAGGAGTTGTCCTCCTAGGTCATTGTCCATCCTGTCCTTCTCAGGAAGGTGGACAGGTCACTGGGAGACATCTCCTTTATATCGGCAATGGTAGGCCAAGACTCACCGAACACACACTCTCTTATTGACGATAACTCCGGACACTCGAAAAGATATGCCTGACAGTTTCATCTTCCTCTTCACACATCCTGCATAGAGGTGTGTCCACTAACTCCATAGTATGGAGGTGTTTCCTTAGTTGACAGTGACCATTCAGAAATCCTACTGTTAAACGTAGGTTTTTCCTGGTCATCGCCAAATATTTCTTCGGCGCCAGCTTCCCATGGTCGCCCAGGGTGATCCTGGCAAGACTGCATCCTTTGATTCCATCCCATCTCTTAAGGGATTGAGCATGGTTGTAACGTTTGGCTAGTTCCGCAATTGTCGAAGTCGTTAGGCCGTAGGTGTCACTGGGTCCTAGAAATTTTAGCCCAGCGACTTCCCTGGCTAAAGAATCAGCAGTGCGATTTCCTTTACTTCTGTCGTGCCCTTTAACCCACCTCAGGATAATATTGTTATCTGCCGAGGCGTCAGCTAAATCTTGGTGGCACTCTAGTACTAGCCTTGATATAACACGTTGTCTGTTCAAGGCTAATAGGGCTTGTCTACTATCAGTGCAGATTATTATGTTTTTGCCAGAAATTACTCTTCTGGTTAGTTCTTTTGTGGCAATTGAGATACCAGCCAGTTCTGTTTGAACCACGCTGGTATTGTTTCCCATTCCCCACTTAATCTTTAGGCCTAGTGCTCTCGAGTAAACTCCACATCCTGAGCCTTCTTTCATTTTTGAACCATCTGTATATATGCGTATTGCATTTGCAGCATCTGACTTTGTGTTCTGTTTTATTTGAATTTTGTAGGGTTTGTTAAACAAAAACCTGGGTTCAATTGTATCGTTGGCTGCCTGCAGCAGAGGTAGCGCAGTGAGCGCTTCCTGCCATAGGCTCAACCTCAATTGGCCCACTCCTACTTCGGGGTTTACACCAGCCGTGCGCAATCGTATCATGGTCATTAACGCAACCTCCTTGACGTGCAGGTCCAGAGGGGTCAGACCAGTAATTAGTTCCATTGCGGCGGTTGGTGTTGTTCTCATGGCTCCTGTGATGTTCAAACAAGCCATTTGCTGTATTTGATATAATTTTTGGATGGCCGTTGCTTGTAGAACCTTCGGTCCCCATGCAATTGCTCCATACGTTAACATGGGTCTTATTATTGCAGTGTAGATCCAGGTGACCACACGGGGTGACAGACCCCAATTGCGTCCCACTGTCCTCCGACACTGCTCATAAGCCACATATTCTCTTTTTGCTCTGCTGTGTAGATGAGAGTTCCATGTTAGCTTCCTGTCTAGGGTAATACTAAGGTATTTCACCTCTTCCGAAAGGTTGAACTATTGCAAAAAATATCTGACATCTCCAAGTCTAATTTAGTTGATAAGTAATGCCACAATAAAAATTCTCCAACATTAGCCATAACGTATCCCAATGTTTCCTCCTACTTAAAGATTCTAGCCGAATTTTCATTTTACCAAGCCGCTTTCAGGACCAACCTTAGCCTCCCCTCTTTTGATGGTAATAATTCCATTGCTCTGCACGAACTGCTTATAGATTTTGAAAAATCGTGCAAGATTTTTACAGATGATTCAAAGTCAAAGCTAGGAGGTGGTTGTGCTGTATACATCCAAAACTATGAAGAATCTTTAATGTTTAAGTTAAATCAGCATTGTTCTATATATTCTGCAGAACTATTTGCAATATATCAAGCTTTAGAATGGGCCGTGAAACAACAAATCTCTAATCAGCAAATTGTAATAATGTCTGATTCAAAGTCTGCTTTATCTGCATTAAAAAACTCACATAATCAGCTTCACAAGAATGGGTATTGTCATTGTGAGAATTTCAGAAAGTCAACTAAAATTACATGGAATGAATAGTACTGTCTAGTTCATTTGGGTGAAGGGACACGCTGGCAATTTTGGTAACATTGAAGCAGATTATTTAGCTGAAGAAGCGATCTCAAAAGGTACAAAAATCAATTGGTTAGATAGAACAGATCTTACAGCAACACGCAGACAATGTTAACAGCAAAATTGGGATATTGAATGGTGTGCCTTCTGTAATCGAAGGAATAACCTTTATATATACCAAAATCCATCCTGCTTTACCAATTTAGTCAATTTATCCCAATAGAAACATCTACACCATGTTCGTCAGAATGATATATTTTCAATCATGCCACCGTTAAAGCGTACCTCCACAGATTCAAACTCAGTGAAACGGAATTTTGTGACTGCGACGGCAATATTGATGACATCAATCACTGGATTTTTGACTGAATACTGACCATGCAGTTTTGACGGAATCCCTCGCAAAATAACGGATTCCGCTCCCTCAGAATCAAGTCACTGTTCTATATCTCTCGGCGTAATCCTAGGCTAAACCAAAACATATGCAAGTTTTTGAATAGGACTAAAAGAAGAATTTAGTGGATATTAATCTTGTTGTTATATTTATTCAAATAATACACAAATATGCCTAGATACACGAAAAAACATATGCATCTTGAATGTTCTCAAGTATTTTCAGTTAGAAAACGAAGCTGGTAATTATTAATTTCATAGCCTTTTCGAATTTAGCTGAATACGATTCTGGGTTAGCTATATGTCAAAATAGCAAATAAAATAAACGACATACCCAAAACTCGAATATACGTCACAAACGATGATGCACACCAAGAAGGCTATTGAATTATTATTATTATTTTTATTATTATCACATGATAAGGGCAGAGGATCAAGTCCTATTTTGCCCATAATAATTTACAAAATAGAAATAAAACAATAGCTGACACTACACTAAGCCTAAAAAACTACAGATCGAAAATATAGGAGTCTATTTGATTTTTGGAACTATTAACATTTTCCGAGCTAATTATTTGCATTCCAAATATCGAAAATTTTGTTACTCAAAATGCGTCGCAAGTTCCAACAGGATTTATTCGAAAATTTAGGTAAATTATATTTATGTTTCGATTAGGAACATAATATTTCCTCTAGGAAAAATTTTATGTTCATTTGAGTTACTAAATTGAGGAGCTTTGACTTGAAATAGATCTTAAAGTATAGATACAAATTGTATGTAATTTGAGAATATAGCTAGTTATTATATATACCAGTGAAAATTGATGCTTCCAGTTTTATCCACGAAGAAGTTAGGGAGTGGATAACTCCAAGAAATGAATGGTAGCGCGAAACTTTTGTTTGTTCTTATCGACTTGACAGGAACACTGCCGCACTCCCAGCTATTACATCTATGATGTAGTTCTTACTGATCCAAACAAACTATTATATAGTTGAGATATTTTTGTAATATTCATATAAAATGTATATTAAAAAAGAAATTTAAGGCATAGATGGTGAAATGAAAAGTTGAATATCATTATCAACTACATTAACGAATATGTAGTGATATCTTACATTGTACAAATTCTGCTTCCTCTCAGATAAAATTACTATCAGCTACTTGATGAGGAAGTATCAATCCATTTTTCGTGTAACTGGTGAATAATTTTAGACAGTCACTACGATTGACGAACATTATCTGGGATAAAACGGAATTGGGTAGGTACTTTGGTAAAAATGATATCAGAATGAATTATAGGGTTTACATTATTGTAAGTGAGCAAGTTATCAACAAGAGTTGAAGTCATTAAAAGATATACTGGGGAATAGCTTTATATATTTGAGATTTGCAATATACAGAGTGTTGCGATATACGACCGATATCGCTTTACCACAGGAAGTTTTCGTAAATTGATGAATTTTTATATACCAACATGAAACTGTTCACATTTAATAATTTTTTACTTTCATTGTTCTATTTGTTGCAAAAGATATTATCTATGATAATATTTCAAAAAAAATGTACAAAAATTACCATAATGGTTTTATTATTTTGTTATTTCTCAGTTTTTCCAGGAAAAATTAGTTGTAGTGCCATTTCTTCTTCTTTTTTATTAATATTTCCAACAGCTATGTCATTGATTGCTTTTCATAAGTCTATGTCAAAATTATAACAAATACATCCTATTATTTTTACCATGATTTGCAAGTATTTAAATGACATATTAACTCAAACATTTTTCATGGGTTGCGGTTAAACTGTGATTATATTTTTTGAGATAATCGTCACTTCAAATTAATACAAGTGACTCTGACATTCTTCTGACTTCTTTTAACAATCGTCTCGAGACAAAATGGGTACCTACCAATATAATTCTAATAAAGGTTCCTAATGGTGAAGTGTGAAACCCAGTTTGAGTTGAAATCAGGACCTCACCTGCCCAATAACCAAGTGTAGTAAATTCATTTTTTTTGTTCGTTTTTAATAGGAATTAAAAAACAATATCAAATGAATTATTTTCTATGTTTTGGTAGCGTTCCAGCAATTATAAAGATTTATTCAATTTTTTTTTTATTTTTATTCCTAGCTGGTACTTTTAAAAAAATTAAGACATTCAAGCAATCAATAAAATTATTTGTTGCTAAAGCCAGCAAAAAATATCACCCCAAATTTGGGATAAAAAGTTTCTTCCAATATCAATGTGTCACTATAATAAAATGATTATTTGTATTATGAAGACTATTTGTATACGATCGATAATAAATTTTGTGGACAATCATTTGAAAAGGAAGTTAATTGATTATAGATATTAGCGTATGAAAATTTCGTATAAACCAATAAAAAAAATATCATATTATTCATATTATTGATTTTTGGAAACTTTTGGAGGAGGAAGAAAAATTTTTAAGATAAACATGAATTGAAATAATCTAAGTTATCAATGGAAATATGCAAGTAACAATAAACCCCATTCAAATTTTGAGTTTGGTCATGAAAAGAAGAGATAAAATACCAATTGACAAGAAGTTTCATTGTATGATGGATTGAAATTGCACCAAGAGAAAGAAAAAACCGAGGGAAATAATGTTTAATTTATTGAAAGTGGAGCTAATCTTGCATAAATTGGAACAAATTCACAGAAATTGGAAATAGTTTGGACATTTTTTGAATTAAATATTAAAGTATTAACTGTAGAGGGAAAAATAAGAAAATATTAAATTAAAATTATAACTGTTGAGGGGAAATTTAAGAATCAAAATAAAACAATAAATATAAGATAAAATAATAATTCTTTATATCAAAATTTGCATAACAGTTTTTATCGTCAACCGTCAATTATCAGACTGATTTCCGGAAGTAAACAAACAGTTTACATATGCGTCTGATGGTAAAGTGACATATGCGTCTGGTAAAGTGACATATGCGTCTGGTAAAGTGACATATGCGTCTGGTAAAGTATTTTGACCTTGACATTACTCGAAAATCATCATCTGTCAGTGTCACGCTTCTCCCTATAACGGTTCGATGATAGTTTTCTTGCGATTTATTTATAACAAATTATTGTTGGAACTCCTTTGACTTCAACTTTTATAATGCTTCATGGTGTACTTTTAATTTAAATATAACAAATAATAAGTAGATTTGGTCTAAATTTGCTGTTTACTTTGTCATAATAAAATGCAATGAAATATACCTCAGTTATTTATATTCTAAATTCTAAGCAGTTGGCGATTAAATTTTGTATGCACCACGTCAGTAAAGTGTCTTTATTGGACTCGCCTGTTATTCGCCTCGCTTCGCTCGTCTCATAATTTCGTCCGGACTCATCCGTTAAAGAATCACTTTAATTGGTACATGAATAACTATATTATATGAAAAATCCTGTAATGTAACTCATTTATTGTTTCAATATAAAACAATGTAGAAGAGAATCTTGAGACAACTTTTATTGAAAAAATGTTAATAATAAATAAATAATTCAGAACCACAACCTGTAGAGAGGAGTAAGTAGCTGGAACACATATAAAATCATAAAATAATACAAAGATATACTAGATATACCTTCGGTTATGGAAATTTTTATATATATTATTATAAAAAAAAGTTTAAAAATAAAAAATAAATTTCAAGTCCAAGCTTATAGTTCAAGAACTTTCTAATGATCCTAATAGCGCTTTGTTTTACTCCGACCCTGTATGCTTGAGTTTTGAAACTTACAAGGACACCTGTTGATAACCACAGACCTACTGACTTGTCTGTAGACCTACTGATTATTTCTCACAAATTGTGTTTCTTTTTTAACCATAATAACTACCTACCTGATATACTCACTTCTATTGACCAATTTTCAAAATAATAAGATTCGTTTTTATTATAATAATTGCTGTAGGTTTATTTATGTGAGTTTATTATAGTTATAAAATTGTTGGAAATTCTCGCACATACAATTTTCCAAGTTAATATTTTAATGAAAATAAACCACGAACACAAGTAATAATACTAACAGTATAATATGTAGAATCAGGAGTGTCTATTTTTGGGTAAAAATATTACCTCGCTGAATCCAAAATTTTGTATAAATGCATCGGGTCATAAAAGCTAGGGCTATATTTTGAATATATTTTTAAGTATACAGGATGTTCCAAGACGCTGGCACTTAATATTAGTTGTAGAATGCATCAATGTAACTTTGTATATTCAATATTAAAATATTCCAGCATATTCCGTTGTCTACCTACATAAAATAAGCCGAAGAAAGAGGAACAATCAATTACTATCAAAATTATATAGTTCGGATTTATTCAAAACCATAGGCGTGCGCAGACTTTTTTTATTAGGGGGGGGGGGCAAAATTCGAATCGGAATCTTTTGATGAAAAAACAATGTGTCGCCGAAACATTGCTTTTGAATATTGCCGCCCTTCAATTTCTCGCAATTCATTCTAAGAATAAAAAACTGCTTCCTCGTATCTTTGAAAGAACGTTAAAATTTAAAAAGTATGAAATGTTTTAATAGATTGATATTTTGAGAATCTGGGGTGGACCGATTAGGGTGGGACATGACCCCTCCCTGCCCTCCCTGTAGGCACGCCTATGTTCAAAACATTAATTTTATTTTTAATCCGTCACTGACTGCCGTAACAAATTAATTTTGAATATCTTTATAATAGAACCCTAAGATCGTTATGATACGGGGTGAAACTACCTGCCCGACAAAAAAATAGGAAAAAATTAATGTTCACGATAATATTTCAATAGGTTCGCTCCAACCAGCAATTCTGTTATCGTACGTAACCAGTAATCGAACTATTTAATGCGCATGCGTGGGAGAAATTAGGTAAATTACTGATAATCTCTTACCAAACGGTTGGAACGTATTTTGAACTAGTTTAGTAGTTATTAGGGATGCTGCTGTAAATACTTTGCCATGAACAATTTATTTTAATATCATTGAGAATAGGTATATTTTATTGTATTAACATCCACCAGAAAATGAAAGTATAAAAACAAGACATTTTATTTGTAATTATAAAGCCTTCAGGCTTGAAAATACATAAAAATGAATACAACGAACTTATAAAAACCAAAATGGACACTTTCAACCTAAAAATATCAAATTAGTAAAACTCAATACCTACTAATAATATCACAATAATAGAAGTATTTGTAACCTTGATAATTATGTAGGTAAATGGCAAACTTATATTGGTATATGTTCTATTTCGACCATTTTTCAATTATATCATAACATAAGTAGAAGCAATTTAGCAGAATATAAAGGTTTCGGACTCCATTCTTCCCTTTTTTATTTTATCAACGACTACTCAAAGAAACAGTCTAAAAGTATAAAATTGTATTTTGAAATGTAACAAATTCATCATTTTTCTAATTCAAACCAATTTCCACCTATCTTAATATTTATAATGCTATTTTTTAATTTTTGACATTTAGGGGTAGTTTTCACCCCTAAGAAACAATCAGGGTTCGTCGTCATGACATGATATATAAAGCAGAGGGTGAGTTGAGCCTAATCCCAAATTTTTATGCAAATCAATTAAAATTTCAAGTCAATCCATGCTGGACGAAAAAATTGCGAGGTTTTACCTTTTTTTGAGCTTCATTCCCTGTACTAAAAGTGATCAAAACCTAGACTGACAAATATTCGAGCTTCGCCATAATCTCAACAAAGGTGAAAATATTAATACCAAAGAATAAATATTGGATCTGTAGAAATCAATTGAATAGTGTCACTCGCAAAAAGCAGTGGTGTTTAACCAAGATAATGCACCGTGTTACGGGTAGACGAGAACTACTATGGTTGAATTAAATACTTTGAATTGCTGCATCACCCACCGTACTTTTCAGATCGGGCACTTGGTATCTGCTGGATTTTGCACCTAAGGTCAGATGCAAACTAAATGAAATTTTGTGAAACGTTCATTAACGGCGTTAATAAGTATACAAAATTAAATAAACCCAATCATTTTTATTCATAATCAAAAGGCAGTATAAAACATACAGTTTTAGTGGAGATATGGCAATAATAAAAGGATCTTAAGAATATATCTTCTGAGCTTTCGAATGATCAATTTTTAGGAAGTGGAAAATATAAGGTCAAATAAATTATATAGTAGATAAAATGAAAAAATACCGGCCGATCATCTATTTCAAATTGATAATAAAATTTGTCGCGTCCTTCCTATTACAACCACATCTCCACAAAAATTCCCATTCTAAAAACTTACCAAAAATCCCCGAAACGCTCCTACTTCATCAAGACCATCAATATATTTTTGACTAATTGGAAAATATACAAACAAAAATGTTTAACAGTTTATTCACTATTCCACTCCGATTTTTAATAACTGTATAATACCGAGGTACATTAATAATACCTAATTACATAACCGCACGTCTGCACGAAAGTATATATTTTTATTTTATATACTCTTATTCCTTTATTTTTCCGAAATTATATTAGCGTTCGACAACCTCACGTCGCTTTAACCGAACTGATCATAAGGTTAAATTTTAAAATCTACGTACATAGGTAACCAACTAAATAAAAATTAGTTCTTTGTCAGGTTTCGCGTTTTTTAGGATGTTTACGTTCAAGTAGGTACAGTTTTTGCTTGATACGTTGAATCAGAGATAACATGCGTTGAATTAGTAACAAACCATTTTGTGCATTGTGGGGTAGTGTGTATACCGGTATACTATTTAATAAATAAAAATTTGTCAAAAACGATGATGAACTTGGTAGAGTGAATAATTCAAGTAACAAATTTGTGTTTGGCGAATTTTTGGTGAGTTTTAAAAAGAACATAATTATCTTCTGTATGTTCCTTGTGGTATATTATTCATTCTTTTTTTAATTTTTTGGGAAATTAAACCACAATATTTTTAAATTCTTTACTTCAACGTTTCGGTAGCGTTCCAGCTACCGTTGTCAAGAAAAAATAAGTAGAAATTAAGTAATTTTTTATCCCTAACTGACACAACAGAAAAAATTTGACAACTAGACAATCAAAAATTATTTTGAAGTTTAAGACTGCAAAATTTTGTTATCAAATTTTTATTAAGGTCCATTCATAGTAGATCATATCTGTGGCAAAATGTGAAATGAAATATTTCATTTTTTGACATTCCAACGATATGATAGTCTACTAGAAATGGAATCCAGTGAAGTGCACGTTCCAGGAACGGTTTTTATTGGGATAGCGCGTTTTTTCGCTTATATTGGAAATGTTGTTAATAAAACGCGTTTCTTGATAGTTTTTTTGTGTATGAATATTTAAGTTTTTGAAATATGTATACTCAGTTTTGTGATTTTGTGTATTGAAATGTGTATCGATTAACAACTATTCAAATTATAAATCATTAGAAAACCTGGATAAAAACTTATGATGCTATCCTGATAACGCAGGTA
>CAJUYH010008121.1:0-16064 GCA_910591685.1 Galerucella tenella | reverse complement strand
ATTGTTAATCTCCTTCTATCACATTACGTAGGAAGAAATGGAAAAAAGGCAGGTCTGTGATTTATCCTAATAAAAATATCTCAATAATGAACCGTTTGAATGTTTTACAAACGTTAACCCTAATCTTTGACTTACAAAAATTTGATTGGTTGAAGTTTAGATTACGCGCCAGCGCAACCTATCAATCGCGAGGTTAAAATACTATGGAGGCGTAACTTTCGTAGCGGCAATGTGTCTTACGACTTTTTCTACTGTCACACAGTTCTTGTCAGGTGTGTACTTTGTTGCTTACGGTCAAATATTATTTATGAGAAGTGAATATTAATCTTATCGTTATATTCATATGAATAATACAAAAATATGCATGAATACACGGAAAAACATCAGTATTTTGAAAGTTCTCAAGTATTTTCAGTTAGAAGAAGAAGCTGGTAATTATTAATTGCATAGCCTTTTCGAATTTGGCTAAATACAATCCTGTTGATCTTATTTATCAAATTTAAGGTTAGCTATATGTCAAAATAGCAAATAAAATAAACATGCCGAAAACCCGGATATACGTCACAATCGATGACGCACACCAAGAAGGGTATTATTTTAACTATATTATTAAAAGTACTATTCTATATCCGTATTTTCATTGCTCCTAGACAATATTTTTTGCATAGGACAGCTTATACATAATATATAATATATTTAATACATTTCAATAAGCTACAATTTTGAAATTTTACATAACCCATACCCTATACAAACAGTACGCCACTGTTAAAACGAAAACGACTATTTGCCATTTGCAACCTCCTATTTGGACGCAAACCTATCTGGTAAATGCTCCTTCCTGTCTGGTTTATGTTAGGTTATTTGCGTTGGTACACGATACACGAGAGCAGAATTCAAAACATATTGTCATTTTCATCTTCTATTTTCCAAAACCGCATAAAACACCAAAAAGTATCATGGGATATTGAGAACTCTACATTTCATGGTAGCCAACCCAACCTGATCGTGAGATTACTTGAACCGAAGCTGATATAACAGTAATTTCTTTGAACGACGTTCACTGTTGACTGTAAGTTCATCTGAATTGTCTTTGATCTGAAATTGGTACAACCGGGCCTAAGTATGGAGATGTTGGCTTCATAATGTATTGACAGATGGCTGCAGTTGTGCGTTACTAATCTATCGTATGCTTCGTATGAAAATTGAATTTTCAATAGATTCCCATTGAAATTCACTGGGTAACAATAATTTATAAATAACCGAGCACATTTCACAAAAGTTTCTTCCAAGGTATATTTAATGATATGAAAGGACTTAAAAGATCGTTACAATCACCTCTACTCGACTCTTTTTGTACCTCCGTTTCTTTACCATATCATCAAGAATATCGTCACATCAATTATAATATCAAAATACGTTTTTTTTTTCTCAGTCTCTATGTTACAATACTTGACAACATACCGGTCTACTGGAGACAAAAAATGTAATTCTAATAATTTTGTTAATAATATCGTAAATGGAAGGAGCTAACGCATCGGCAGATAACAATATTATCCCAAGGTGGGTTAAAGACCACGACAGGAAGGTAATCGCAATGCCGATTCTTTAGCCAGGGAAGCAGCTGGACTGAAAATTTTAGGACCCAGAAACACCTGCGGCCTAACGACTTCGACAATTGCGGAACTAGCCAAACGTTACACCTATGCTCAATCCCTAAAGATATGGGATGGAATCAAAGGATGCATGCAGTCTTGCCAGGATCACCCTGGGCGACCCTGGGAAGCTGGCGCCGAAGAAATATTTGACGATGACCAGGAAAAACCTACGTATAACAGTAGCATTTCTGACTAGTCACTGTCAACTGAGGAAATACCTCCATACTATGGGGCTAGTGGACACACCTCTATGCCGGATGTGTGAACAGGAAGATGAAACTGTCAGGCATGTCTTATGAGAGTGTCCGGAGTTATCGTCAATAAGAGAGTGTCCGGAGTTATCGTCAATAAGAGATGCCCTTCCTGGGAAGGGCAGGATGGATGATGATCTAGGAGGTCAACTCCTCGGGAGGATGTACAATGGGTCACATGTGACCTAAGTGCTGTGAGCCTACACTCACCCTCCCTACTCTACAGGTACAGAATAAAATTATAGAGCCACTTTTTGAAATTATTGGGATATATTGGAATAAATAGAGGAAGGACAAGAATTAAAAAATTAAGACAGAATTCTGTTTGTAGTTTTAATTTCTACCTACTACCAATATGTAATATCAAACATTACGATACTGATTGAGTTTCGTAATGAGATACTTTACCTAAAGTAAAATTAATTGGAATGAACGTGTCAAAGTTGACAGTTTGCAGAATGCACCAGCCTTCGAATCGCTTATATTCTTTTTTGCGCGATCGATCTTTTTTGTTTATTTACATCATCGGTTGTCAGGACGGTAGGTTGTGTTTACTGGTTTCTAAGTCTAACACGTCGGTAAGTGATTTACTTACCGTTCAGACGTCGGTAAGTAAACTACGTCCTAGCCCTACATACATTTAAGTGGTCCTAAATAATATATTACTTCATTAATTACACGAAAGGAACAACAAAAAATAGGAAGATTTATATTTTTTTAATGAACAGAACCGAACAGAACAATATAAAAAGTAATGAATGGCATAAAAACAATTTCACCAAAATGCAAATTATATTTTAAACTGATCGAGAAGTATAAATGTCCCTTTTGACATTTCGTTCATTTCGAAGATATTTAAATTATTTTTTTCGAAATTCGAATATTTCAATACGTATCTATTGCGGGAGTTAGCGGGTACTAGGGTTAGTATTGCGTTATTTGCAGCAAGTTCTATATTAGAATCCACACTTTCATAGTCGGAACTCATGTCAATACAATTATACCAAACTGAAGTAAACGCGTCAATTTGACAGTGAGCGCAACGCTTGCTTGTTACATGATTCTAATATCATTAATTTCAGGAATATTGACTAATTTTGAGTAAATAATTAACATTATTGGTAGTAGGTAAAATATTGTACTATATTCGTATCGTAAATTCATATTACGATATTCAATGGGTTATCAAAATTTCCCATTTCATTTCGTAATATGAATCTTTACGACACTTATATCGTAAATATCTATTACGCCAAACCAAAATTAACTATATATTCTAATTTTACCGCCCTCTAGTGGCAGATTGGTCAAATGTTCACAATTTTAACGATATCTCAAAATAAAACAAAGATATTGATATGCAGTTTCCGCTATTTTTTGTTTAATTTAATATTAATTTATTGATTAACACGTTAAGTGCCGTGGTGGATGTGAGGAGCCCACCAAATATTTCTGAGGGGTCGTGGTGGGTGTAATGCCCATACCAAATTTTGCTTCTGGCCTCGGTGGATAATACTGTCCCACCGAATCAATGTAAATTATATTGGAATAGATTCTTAAATGTTTTGGCTTCATTTTAGTCTATTTGGCCTGTATGTGGTGGACTTATGTGGCCCATCATGGCCCGAAAAAACTCGTCCGGCCAGTAGGACCCGATTTTTTTCTATCATGGCGGCATTTTACGTGTTAATATTAAAAAATTAGCCGTCACCTAGCATTTATTTATTTATTATAGAGATAAATCCACGATTTGGAAGATAGTATGCAGGTTTTTCACTTTTATTGAAACAGAAAAAAAACTTTTTCCCCAAAATATATTGAAAATGTCTCTTCCAAAAAAACTTTTTTCGTTGTAACTTGTGTTCCTATTGAAATTATTCGATTCTAAAGTCGCACAAAATTCTTAGAATTACATTATGCTTATTATGCATCATTTTGAAACATTCTACAAAAAAATTAATCAACTACGAATGTCTAGACTTGCACTGCTTTTCTTTTTAAACTGGAAGGTCTACTATCGCTAGCGCTAGAAACACTGGAATGCTATGATATCAATTCCTTCAACTTTGTAGATTCTTGAGTCACATTCGCAGGACCGTTACCGATATTGTAATTATTATTTATCTTCTGATTCGTTTCCGATACTCGAGGAACGGATTTTTCGATATCGGGAGTCGTTTGGGTACTGCTATCTTTAGTTTTACGGTCCTTATAGAAAACATCTGAAAATACAAATAGTATGATAAAAAGTTTATTGAATAACGTATCGACTTACCGTCTGGAACGTTATCAATAGGAGAAACGTGTTTTTGTACGTTTTGTTTTTGATCACAAGTCGCCGCAGTTACCATTACGGCAGCCATCATGCTTCCAGAACCCGTGTTGGTGGAGCTTTTGTTTATTGCACTGTATCTCATCGGCATCATGCTCTGTCTAATGTTCCTCTCGGGGCGAATCAAGATTATGTACAACTACAACATAAAGACAAAGAAGTTTGAATCAATTTACTGTTAAGATCTTACATTGAATATTAACGTTTCTTGACAGAGTTTTGTTTTGATTTTCACCACATCTTTTATAACTGTTCTGTTTAATTATGAATACTTAATTTATTCCCTAAGTTATATTTACAAAATGATAAATTACAGAGTCTTTGAAAATCAAAGAACAAAGACCGTCCTATGAGTGATAATGTCCTTTCGAATTGCAGACTAAAATGGTTTGTTCTATCTTGCAGATATACCAACTCCGTTTAACTTTGAAGTGTAATTCAATGTCTTTCGTGGTATATGGTCAGGGAAGTAGTTGCTGCTTCTATAACACGCTTCACTAAAATGACAATTTATTAGCAGAAAACTGTGAATAAAGTGGTTAAGTGTTTGCAATATATCGTTTCACAGGTTCTGATCAGTTCCACAGGTCTGAAACTAACAGTGTCGTACTATTCTATTGAAAATACAAGTTCTTTATGATATTGTTGCTTTGTTGGTGTTAATTTAAATAAATAGTTAGGTTCCTCGAAATGCAAATCAACTTAAGCGATTAAAAAATTTCATTCGGTAGAAAATATTCCGAAGAAAGCTTGTCTATGTTCTATTACTTCACATTCAAGTGATATAATAGTTGCGACAGGAGAAAAAAAGTCTTAGAGCAGCAGAAGGGCCTGTATCCAATCTGGTCGATGGCACTGTCTCATTGGAAATATACTACTGCGCACAAGGAAGTATTTCTCCTAGTTAAAAGACTATTGAGTCTGATAAGGGATACTGGTCTCTGAGATGCAGAGGGTTCGAAGCTTCTGACTGGTGGTGCCGAACTAATAAATCCATCCAATCCAATCAAAAATGGCTCTAATGATGTGCAGGAATCTGGCGGGGAGACACTGAAATTGTTACCCAAAAATCCTGACCTGATTTATCTACACTTTCATAGTGAGACAAATGATCTCTTATGGAGCCATTGCGTGGAGTAGTAGAACAAGCTCATTGACGACGAGAGATAACCTCAAAAGACTAGCCTGTATATGCATTACAGAAGCGATAGTGATTCTCAACCTCACACCACTACATATGGTAGTGGAAAGTGTTGAAGAAAGTACAAGATACAGACTAAGTAGAGAAAGAATCATTACAACAAAATCTTTGAAAAAACCACCACCTCATAACCTGGCCACAAGGCGACATGATGAAAAAGTATAACTTTTCAAAGAAATTCGTTACGGAGTTAAGCAACAAGAAAAAATGGGATCCAAATACGAATACAGACTTGGAAAGAATGCCATTCAATGGTACACAGACGGCTCAAAAACAATAGAAGGAACTGGGATAGGATTGGTCGAGCCAGGAACCAGGAAAGCCTGGGAAATACCCCAAGTATCTTTCAAGTGGAAATTCACGCTATAAGAAAGTGCGCCCTGCTCAATATTATTACTTTTTTATTTTATATTTTTTTATTCTGTTATTTAACGTCGGTCTATTTCTGCGACTGATGCTAATCACCGACGCCGGTAGCACTCTACCCCTAACTGGAAATTTTGGCAAACCCACTAGTGTTCCAACCAGTGGTAGCGTTCTTTAACGAGCCCAACATCCATGTGATCCATGGACTCGGGACCTCGGTTTTACGTCTCCTCCGAAAGACGGCATATCTACATTATACCTCGTGCTCATTGGTATAATGCCTGCGAGCTGTGATATGCTATATGCTTGGCTGTGATTATCGCATCAAACGCGTTCCACTACAGTGCTGGGTGTTATTGAAAAAGGATAAATAAGGCAAAGGATTATCATAAGGTCGGATAGTCAAAGAGCCATTGAAGCACTGAGCTCTTATCAGTTCCAAAATGGTGTGGGAATGTCTAGACAAACTCAATGAACTACGCCAGAACAATATAGTGTCCTTACTAAGGATTCCAGGTCACACCGGAATAGAAGGAAATGAAGTAGCAGATGAACTAGCAAAGAGGCGGACTGAAATACCATTTTGGGGTCCTGAACCCATTTGCGGAATCAGCTCCAATGTAATATTGGGAGAAATAGGCGAAGCCGAGAAAAAGAGAAGATCTGACCATTGGAAGGATCTAGTAGGACTTAGAGAATCAAATATTTCTCTGAGTGACTACAACCTGTTGAGATCAAACGAATGCATTATAAGTCAAAGTAGAACTGCGCTAATAGTTTTAACAGAGATCCTAACGAGCCACTATCGCCTGAATGGGCACCTGCAAAATCTCAAAATAGTGGAGGATGAGGAATGTAGATTTTGTGGCATGGAAGAAGAAATCTATATCCACGTACTTTCTAATTGCTCAGCACTTCAGAATCCTTGGACTCAGCACCTGGGAGATTACTGGATAGAAGTGGAACATTTACCTAAGTTGAAGCCTGCAGATATCCTAAAATTCCTCTGTGAAATAGGACTAAAGGTGCTACTATGAGTTCTGAGACTCTCCTGAGAAACTAAGTGGAAGTAAGGGGGCACAATAGATCTTTTATATTTCAGTGAATTTCACCTCAAAATACATAAATATATATTGTAATGGTTTGTTTGTATTTGTTATTATTTTATTTAAATTTTATATTAATTTTTATAGTGTTTATACTTGCCCTTTCTTCCAGCTAGCTCATATGAAATTCAGGAACAAGAAAACTCTGTCTCTCTTTGAGTTCTGGCGCTATTAAATTATTTATTGAATTTATTTGCAGATATATGTTACTTGAATCAATTCCTATTTTTAAAATTTATTAAAATTATTTATGAACCTTTTTTGGTATTTTTAAACTTTTTAACTAATTTCTCTAGCTTTATTATAAATTTTTACTTTTTGGTAGGCAAATCAAATTTTCAAACTCCTTTTTCAAATCAACCTCTCCTCTCTTGTTTTTTAATCAACAACCCCCGTTGCTATGTCATATTTCCAAAGCACTTGATTTTTTTTTCTTAATTGCAAAATTTCATAATTTCTTGTTTATTGTCTATTATTGTCTATAATATTTATTCTTGCACTATTGTAATTCTTTCTACCTTTTATATAACTAAGAACTTCACTAAATTTACCCTTTAAATTGTCCTTATTTATAAAAAAACCTTAAAATTATGTGTACCTCTTAAATATCTAATATACAATATTCTACCATCAATAATTTTATTTAATTCATGTAAACTCATAACCAATGTCCAATAAATCTTTCCAATTACATATTTTATATAAACTAATTGTAAATTTATTTTAATAAACGTTTTAAATTTTGATTTTATTGCTCCAATCACAATGCAGTACACATTTAGCTCCTTAACAACCATCTATGAAAATATTATTCTATGATTCTGTCTGACTGTTCTGTCTTCGCAAAACATACTTCATCTTGACAGTGACATTCAATTATAATTTAGGTTAGAATTCTGCCAAAAATATAATTTATATTGATTATTAAATATTGTATACTAATGATTTCAATTTCAGGTGTAACTAATACATATTGATTATAAAAAACAAACAAGCAAACTAATTTTAAATGAAGAAATCTAAATTTACTTTAATTATTACTGGATATGATAAAAAAAATATATGATACCTACTTTATTATTTCAAGGTAAGTCTTTCTATTTTTATTTCAAAATTTGTATTCAAATTAATTTATTATACATATTTATTTCTTGCATTTCTGTTTTTCTGTAGGTAATCCTTTTATGAATAGAGTTGATTCAAGTAATTTAATTATCTGATACCATTACAATATATATATATAATTATATAAATTATTAGAAATATTTGCCAACTGAGTAACGGAGACGTTTTATGTACTCTCTGGTATTTCCTTTCCACATCCCCACATAAAACGTCTCCTATATAATTATATATTATATAATCAATTCATCAAGATTTGGAGTCGTACATATCGAATATTAGCGACTTCAGCGGTGATTTTGTTACAGTTGTCTTCTATTCAAGTTTATTATTATAATTATCGTTAATTTCGTCCGTATTGTGCATGCTATCTAGCGGCACTTGTTGAAAGTAGGTCTGAGGTGGAAAAATAGGTAACTAGTGAGGTTAATTGATGTGGTACAGTCTACGCTTCACTCACTCAATTCTGCCATATTCCAATTATAAACCAGATATTTATTTCATTGTTGAGTATTGAATATTATATAATATGGGTGAAAAAATCAAGGTGTGTTTTTCTTAGTTTTTAACAAGCCATGGAATATCTAGTTTATAATTGAATCATGGCAACATTGACATTATTAAGTTCCTATTTTTCTACCCCAGACCTACTTACGACAAGCGCCGCTAGATCGCATTACAAAACGTTCCACCGCAATACGGAGGATTGTAAAACCATCAATTTCTATAGCAATGTATTGATACAGAGTGTTCTGTTGTAATGGTTAGCTTGATATGTTTTTGAACTAAAAGTTTTATAACTTTGTTGTTAATAAATATATTTTTGAGAAATTTAGGTTAAAATTTTGTCTAGATGTCGATGTATTTGACATTTCCACAAAAAATTGGTTAAGATCGGTGAATAACTTAAAATTTTACATATATGTTTCCAATCAAAATGAGTCACACTCAATATGCGGTTGTTTGAGCAAGTTCTGTCAATTATCCGTTTGAACTTGTGCTCTTTATCTAACTCCATGATTTCTACTCTATTTATTATGGAAGTAAGTTTGTGATAAAACTTACCTTGGGTGAAAAGAGGCAAGCTACTGTCACGCTAGCAGATAGGCTTATTGTGACAGACATGCTAGTGATTCTTAAAGCTACGTGGTTGGCAGTTCCGAAATATAAAGGAACGAAAGCCAACCATATAACGCAAGTTGTGTACATCGTAAAACCTGAAATTAATAAAAAAACACAGTCAATACTTATTTTCACCCTTTTTAAAAATATCCAATCTCACCTATATGTTTGGATTCGTTGAAAGCTTCGGGAATTTTTCTCGTCAAGACTGCATAAATTGTACAAACGACTATGAGAAAAATGGGGTAAGTGAAAGCAATCATGTACGATGCGTCAATATAAGGAGAACAGACCAACAAATTGTCCTCTCTGGTGGGATAATGATGGATGGCCCTCGGGGGAGATATTAGCATCCATATGCCATTTATCAGTACCTATAAGGAGGACAACAAATTTATCTATGTACATATAAAAATCTCGTGTCACAGTGTTTGTGTTCGTACTCCTCCATGATATTTTTTATGTGTATTTTCTAGGTCGTGAAGTATATTTTATATCCCTAGGAAATTGGGTTGTTTTTATCCAGAATTTTTTCATTTATTTTCTTGAACAATTTTTAATTTTTATTTAATTTGGCATCAAAGAATACCTATAATCCTGAATGTTCACCCTTTCACCCTCATTCTTTAATTTTTAATCGCGATTTTAGTATTTTTTTACCTATAAACAATATCCAAATAATGAAGTCGTTGTTCAGACGTTCAGAGAGGCAGACAAAAAATATCGTACACTTGCTATTCGGAATTAATATAGATTTTTTTGTGAGAATTTTCTTGCAATCTGTCCTGTCGACATTCATCAATTGGTTATGTATTTTTTATTGATGGCATGTGCATAACGCGGTCACTGAAACGTCTACCTTTCATATTAATTGGCCTTCATGCCAAACCCGATCAAAAGCTTGTGAGATGTTCAAGAAGGCGCCTGTGCAGTATTGCTTTTGTTCGAATGCTGAATTTACATTCTCTACAAGTCCATTGATTTGCTCTATCGTGCCATGTTTTTGGCGAAAACCAAACTGGTGGTCAGGGATTAAGCTCCTTACCTTTATTATTGGCTGAAGTGTGCTCAAAAAAAGGATTATTATTGACGTAATCAGCAGTAGACTGATAGGCCTGTAAGATTTTACCTCCTTTGGGCATTTTCCGGGCTTTCGATTTTTCTAATTTCATTTTCATACTTAAAAAATTACTTTTTCCACTTTCTGCTTGAATTTTAAAAGATCAAAACATGATTATTGTTGGGATTTGAACCTAAAGGCCTGGGTACAATTCCCAACAGTGTTGCCTCAAGGGAATATCATAATATAATAAAATCAGATCCAGTACTCGTGGCTCCACCTGTGAGACCGTGGCGGTAGCGCCCACGTACTAACCTGACGTACTGAACTAGATGGCAGACACGCTCTATGCCAAATTCGCGGCATATGCAGAAAATCTCTTTCTCTCTCTCTCTCGTCATCTCTCGTTCATGTCCAACAAACATGGTGCCTCGTGGCAATTACTCTCTCCTCTTAAAAACTATAAATCAAGTGTAAAATAATTACTTGCTCTACCCATGAAGGGAAAATGAGGAGCTCTAGATGTTTAAAGTCAACCTAGCTATTAGTGTCTCCGATTAGTAATATTATTATGAAGAAACTGTTAGTGGAAAGTCTCAGTGTGCCGGTAGTAGAAATTGGCGGCAAAAAAGTGTTTGCTGGATGGATATTGTTCGTGTAAATAAAGTATGTGACGAACCAAGTAATTTTATTGCTTTCCCGAGCCATCGAAGGTCTCCTTGTTGGCCAACGCAAAGGGTGTTGGCCCCCGATAGTGGTGGATGCCCAAGAATTGGTAGTTTCCCATCAAATATGTTCGCTAGAGAAATTGAGAAAATAAATGGTTGGTGCTTTTTTATCGGCGATTATGGTCACCGTCTGGTTTGCAGAAGAAATTGCTTCTCATGAACTGGCAAGGAGTGGTGGAGAAGGTTCTCCATTCCTTTTTTGGTCATAGATCCCATCCCCACACATTTAGAAGCAATAATTATATGGCAGAACAACGTTTGTAGGGTCAGCTAGTTTTGTATAAAATAAGTATGATATGAAAAAATAAGGGTGTCTGAACTACATCTATTGTGTTATTATTCAAGAAGTTGTAGAAAAAACAGATATATTAGGAAGTTTATGAATTTCTAATATTTACCTGCACCCCTATCAGACCGAAACATATGAGTAGTTGAGATCGGGGCGATATGAAATTCGGTCTTTTTGCAGAAAGTTTGCCGGCATTGAAAATTCTAGAGATGCGGTTAGTTTTCGTCAACAGCGCCGCATAGACGACAGTAAAGCAAAAACCGGCGCTGAATCTGAAACAGAATTTATTCATTAAAATGTGAACGAGCACGATTATGCAAAGAACTTGAAACTTTTCCCCCAACCTGAGAACTACCTTAGGTGAAGTTAATACATTTTCCCATTCAACTAGTGTTTATGCAGAGAATCGATTAAATGGATTCAAAAGCAAATTAATTGTTCATTTATACAAATGCCACAGATATTTGCGTAATAAAGTTAATTCGATAGTTGGTGAACGAAATATACAGGCTTGAATAATTGTTATTGTCATGTGGTTAATGACATTGTAGTTGACGAAATCGAAAACTTTTTAACTCTCTTATCAACATGAAGCTGACTGGAACAGAAATAATTTAAATTCTGATATCAATTGGTTGTGGAGGTATAACACGTAAGCAGAAAGAAGTACGTTATTCAATAATATAACATTATACAGAACACAGTGAGCAAACTTGAGAAAAAATTTAGAGACACAGAACATGTCATAGATCTCTCTGAAGGTAGTAGGAAAACAATATCCGAAAACAAGAGACCAGCTGCTCTGCTAGAATTTGAAGATAGCTCCCATACCAGCTAACGGAAAGTAGCGTTGGACAATGAGGTTGGCCATCAAACGTAAAAAAGGAGAAGTAGTATCTCTATAAAGTGAATTTTGTGCAAGAACTAATGGGGAACTGAATGAAGTCAGCTTAGAGAATCGGTAATAAGAACTGCTTTAGACATGTTGGTATCATTAATGTGTTTAATGGCACGATAAAGTTAAAACAGCAATTTTTTATTCCTAGTGATGAAAAGCTCATGCCACTCCGTCAAAGTTTTTCGTAACGTTGGTATAGATTTGGTCAAATTCATAAAATTGGTAGTTTATGATCTCCAGAAATTTGGCTTTTATGAAAGACATTTTTATATCCCATGGAGGAGTGTGATTTATGATTTCTAAGAGGATGTACGGAAAAGTTGAGTTTAGAGTGCTTAACGTACTTTGAAGCCGCTGATTATAGGGTTTTCTGTGGTAATTTGTGGCTTCATCATGATATTCTTGGCAAAAGGTATGTTCATAATACATTCTGGCTTTTTGTTATTTGTAAAAACAGATTCTGCATGAATTGATGAATGCAATGCTGAAGTGATGGTTATCCGGACTCATAGTAAATACTTTGTACAGGGGCTGAGCTACATTTTCCCGAAGCTATTCTAGAACGGAGCTTCCAAACCTTTTTTTTCTCATAGACCACTCTCAAAATTTTGCTGGTTTCAGTAGACTACATTTCTACCATATTCCCAAAACTTGACAACAAATGTGAAGACTACATCTCACTATTGAAATTTGCGTTGCGGCTGAGTTCCAACCACGAATTGAAAAAGAAAGTAAGAATTGGTTGCTGTGACTGGATGTCAGGAAAGTAGAGTTGGTTAATCAAAAAAGTGATTCCATAACTTATTTTATTTAGAAAATTTCCCATTCGTAGTAAAAAAAATAAAAATAGTATGGGGGACCTTGAATGTTGAATATCTTATAAATATCCTCATCATCATTCTAACTGGCCGCTGGCTGCTTTCAAATTGATCAGGTTTCCTTCCGAATCTGGACCTTTAACTTTCTTGACTGTACGACTGATTCTCCTTGTCAAAAACTGCATCCAAAAATTATATTTCTGATTTGAACTGTGAGTCTATTTATAGACCAGGAATATAGCTTATTTACTGTCTATTGTAGGATGTGTCCCATGTCAATTTTATAAAAAAAGCAACAAGTCATTAGCATGTAGACACGCCTGATAGCAACGAGAAAAGAAAATAGACCAACTAAGTATGGATTCTTGAGGTTCTCCATTTTCTTATGTAGTGGAAGCTGTTGGAGAGTTATTAATTGTGACTTTTAAGCTCCTATTTTTCAAAATGTGTTGAATAAATCCCAGACAGTGTCCTCCAGTTTGAAGTTTCAATAATTCTATGTTTCCATGGGATATTGAAGGCATGCTGCAGATGAAAAAATATAACATTTTAGTTCTCTAGATAGGGTTTCGTTGACATTACTTTCAAGGTATGGAATAGAATATCCGATCTTTTTTGACGGAAACCATTTTGTTTTGGAATAATGAGATCGTTGGTGTCAAAGAGCCATAGTGAGCGACGATTCACTATTCTCTTCATAAGTTTACACATTGAGCATAATGAAATAAGGCTATTGTCCAAGACCCAAACTTGCTATAATAGACGCTACAGGGGACAATTAAATTGAATTTGGAAAATTATTATCAAATGAAGTATCGTCGTGAAAGTACCTATGCCACTAATGTTGGTTAACATCTACTAAGATAGCAAAATCTTCGGCGTACATAAGTTAATTTATTTTGTATCAATTTTAACCCTCGCTTATTAACCCTTCGACCCCTGTTAATATTTTATTATATGATAAATTCAAGCTGAAAATATTGTACATACCTTTGTATTGCACAAACAATGTCGGTGGGCTTTAAAATAAGGGCATAAGTTACGCTGTAACACATGAGGATGCCACTGAGAAGCACATAACTCAGTTCTCGTCCAGAAGCTCGTACAATGGGTGTCTCGTTATGTTTGATAAACACCCCAAATATGAAAATCGTTATAAAAATTCCGGTGGAACTGAACGCCATGGCTCCTATAGCCCAACCGCTTACTGGCTGCAAATACTCCTCGGGGATATCTTGACAATATTCGTGGTCCGCGTCAGGAAGAGTTCCCATAGGGCATTTTGTGCATTGTGTAGAATCGTCTTTGTGACGAATCTGGAAATAAGAAAAACAAAGTTAATTATGTTAATTTTCAATACAAAATTTTGTCAACAATAGAATCTCGAAGTGAAATCTTAAGCAAATCTTAATTGCTGTTATCTTTAACCAAGTTTCTTGGTCTATTTTCCGCCCACGATCTTTTAAATCAACCCTCGAGGCTATTTTGAGTTCGTAGCAATTAGTGGGTCGAAGAATTTCAGAAAAATAATTAAGTTCTTATTTAATTGAAATTTTGAATGTTTTACTGTTGTTGGGGTCTTTACCTATGGTCGTGTAATCTAAATTATTGGAACACGTTTTTGTTGAAAAAAGAGCTCAATTAAGTTGAAACAATGGAATCTCGTGTGTATGTGACAACTACGCCATATTCGGGTAAATTACGAGGTTTTTTTGGTGGAAATGGAGTGGAAGCTGTAAACTGAATTTTTGGTATATTAATGAGAATACAAAGATGTGCAGCTTTACAGCAAAATTTGATCAAAACTTCATATATATTTAATCTTATTGTACTTCATATAGCAATGTAATCGTTTTTGTGCAAGTGGCCATAGTAGCCGAGCACGTTAATTTTTAATAAAAAAAAAACACTTGAAATTAGAAATAATTAGTTCTAAGACAGGTTTTATTTTTATTTGATAAATAATTCTTCGGCTCTCCGCAAATTTCAAATAAAAACTCATTGTTACAAGTCCGCTGTTATACTAGTAAGGTAAATCCATCCTTATTCATAGTCAATGCTAGTGAGACTACTATAGTTTATTTACGATAAAAAGACGATGACGTTGCAATACAAAATATTGTGATGTTGCCAAGCTGTAGTTTTTTTTATTCACTTAACAAAAACTAGAAGAGTCAATCTGAAGTTAGATTGACAGTTCTTAATAATAATGAATACAAATTGCGAATACAATTACTTACGTCTCAGCAGTAAGCGGGAGAAGCAGCCCCCATTTCGGCATTCTCGTTCAAACTAGCTTAACAAAGATGTTACCATCTCTTGACATTTACTGTTCAGCTGCTTCGGCATTTTATTAACGACATACTGCAGATTTGCCTAAATAATTAGTTATGAAAATAACTGTTTTTTGAATTTTAAAGAAGCAATGAATTTAAAAGTACCAAAAAACTTGTAAATATTAGACGATGATAGAATGTCAATAAAAGTCAAAACAAACTGGGGAATTCTACCACTTGATCTGACAACACCCGTTAGGTGTAAATTGCCCTGGCTGATGAGGATAAATTGTATTTACGGTTGATGAATTAATATTTATTCCGATAAGCAGGAAAGTAACTAAAAATGACATCATCGTCTTTTTATCGTGGAAATCCTATAGGTGAAAATCACCAATAGCCTTTTTAGCATTATGCTAACGCTACTATAGTTTTAAATATAAAGCAGCGTCTTTGAGTATTTTTAGGTGCGTACTAACTTGACATAACATACTGACAGTAATAAAAATAATGTTGTGATTTTTTTTTGAAAATTCTTATTTTTCAATTTTTTCGACCCTTGTATCGTTTGTCGGCGAATTTTGAATATGGAATACGAAAGCCTATTTATTATATTATTAACCTTTGTGCAAAATTTGAATAAGAGACATCGATATATGGTATCACAGTAATAAAAAGAATGTTGTGATTTGTTTTAGAAAATTATTATTTTTCATTTTTTTTGACCCTTGTATCGTTTGTCGGCGAATTTTGAATATGGAATACGAAAGCCTATTATATTATCAACCTTTGTGCAAAATTTGAATGAGAGACATCGATATATGGCATCACAGTAAT